>OZ021727.1:86169946-86332446 GCA_963978545.1 Linyphia triangularis | reverse complement strand
AATTTTTAATATTTTAATAAAGTTTAATAAAATATCATAAATTGTTTGCATTAAAAGTAGGCATAGAATATACTATTTCAAAATTTATAAGTTTTGAAAAAATTTAATAATTCACCAAACTTATTTTCCAATACAGGGAAAACTACTTAATTCTTGAAGTTAAAAACTTTAAATGTTGTTGAATAATATATCAAAATATAGTTGCTACGCAGATTTTGTATAGGTATTGAAACACCTGAAGGTTAAGATTATATTTAAATATTGATAAAAAGAACTTTTATCAAATGTCTGTTTTTATAAAACTTGAGCACAATGAGAAGAAAATAATTAAGCATCATGGTTAAATTTCAATAATTTTTAACTTCTACACCATACACTAATATAGTGAGAAGCTTATATGATATACAATGGGTCACTCCATATTTATATCGTTATTTCAAGAACAATATTTCCTGGCAAAATTAGAAATGCAGCATACATTTGCGATATGTCAAGAGAAAGATCTTATCGAGACAAAATCTCATTTTTAAATTTAGTAGGAATTTCTGGAAATGGTTACTGGAAGTCATTTGCAATTCTTTGATTCTAAACTGTGAATGCTAAATAAAAGCCTAAGCTGTAAAATAAAAATGTCATATATCAATTTTAAGGTCTTCGTTAGATAAATAGAATTTTTGTAAAATTGTATCGAAAGTACGTTAAATTTCTTTCATTCATAAAATGAGTAAAACAATTCAATTTGTTTTACTTTACAAAATCCTGGATTAGTAAACAACATATATGACGGTAGTTAACTAAACAACAATTACATGCTTTTAATTCATTTTATATAATTGTTTCATTTTGTAAATTAACTATACTTAATGAAAGGTATAGTAATTTTTTTTTAATTAAAAGATCCACGCACAAATGCCAATTTGAACATTTTTATCCTCTTTTGCAAAATATTTGATTAAAATAGCTAAAAAAAAAAAATAATCTTTATTTTATTTCCCTAAATTGTTACATGACGTGTGATCTATAGACGAGGTAAATCAAATTAAAAACCAAATTTAATTCGAACAATTTAAAACAAATGCAAATGTGTAATTCATATTATATTCAAGATATAAACAAATTCTTAATTGACACATTATGAAACAAAAAACGCATTGTTAATTTCAGAGTTTACTTAAGCCGGATTTACACGCTACCAGTTGAGGTTCCAGTTTAGAACACTAGTCAGTGACGTCATATGACGTCACCAGGCTACTGGTTCCAGTAAACCAAACATTTTCTATTTACTGACGCCGGTGACTCCGATCAACCAATCACGTGAACTCTCCCGTGATCACCGATAGACGGTCGCTTAGCTGACGTCACAGAACTGGAGATCTAAACTAGTGGCCCTACTGGTAGCGTGTTGTTTAATAACATACGATTTTATTCAAACATGCTCTACGACAAAATAATTTTGTATAATCTATATAACGATAAATAATATTATCTCAGTACACTTTTATACAAGGAAAAATGAAAACGTCAGCAAAGAAACATATACCTAAACTAGGAACTTGCACATTTACATAAACTCGGCACACTTTTCCAAAAACAACTTCTTTGCCCAATGTGCAACAGACAGCCCCTTGGAACGAAAATCCTACATCTACCAACAAGTGTAAATACGGCTTTACAATATAAACAAAGTTTAATTCGAACATTTTACAAAATTTACTTGAGAATTTAGGTGATGCCATAATTTTTAATAAAAATTTAAATCGAAGTCTTTGAAATATTTCCTAATTTCCGTAATCTAGTTTTTCAGGAAGAAATTTTTCATTATTAAATAAAAACTTCTTTGTTTATATTAATGTTCTAATTTTTTCAAACTTGATAATTAATGCAATAATAACTGTTTAATATCACCAATTCTGACTATAGAAAAGGAAGGAATAAAAAAAAAAAAAAAATAATAATTGTATTTCACTTTTGAAATATTATCGTCTGCTTTGTACTTGACGCACAGTGATAATAAATCGGTAAACAACAGTGTTTGAAAAATAGTAATAAGTCTACAACAGATGAAAATAAGGATAAGTCCGCTATTTATTCAAAGGAAACATTTTGTTTTTTTGGAGTCTAATTTTATTCAAGTGTGCCCAAGGGTTGCAAATATCCAAATAAGGCAGCAACACTTTTTAAATAAAATGAAACAGACCAATTCAGAGTTCAAATGAAATATAAACAATATTTCATTGGAATACTTTTATAGAAAACGTCACCATGTTCCATAGACCTAATTTTTAATTTTTTGGTCACAATATACTTTAAAATATAGCATTAAAGAATATAAATATTTTCACCCATTATTAAGGCAGTAATAAAATATCATTAAGAAAATATTGAAGAAAAATAACTATTGGTGCGTTAACTTTTTTATGAGTTAACCAATAAAAATTTAAAGTGCACTAAAACATAATCATATCCCTTCATATTTTGTTATGGCTGTATTCCCAATTACCCATAAGGCAACATAAGGTTATTCAAGTATTGAAATCGGAATTTTTTCTTTCTTCTTTTTTTTTTGGCATTTTTACATGTTTTGGACCGTGTTGAGTTTAAAAAATTGCCCTAGAATTTTTTTTTAGTGTGTTTGTGGTCAGTATAACTCCAGAACGGATTAACCTACAATGTTCAAATTTTGTGTACAAGATAGTGGTGGTCTGTCATTAATGTTTTCATCAAAATTGTGTATGCGCATGAGTAACTTCCATTAAAAAATTTACGTTTTTCAGCAATTTCCTAACAATGGCTCTAAGGATTTTGACCAAAATCGCTGTGGTAATGTGTTTTAGGGTGCTCTAAACATCCTCACCTTCGAAATTTCCGTTGAAACGTGATAAAGGCTTAAAAAGGTTAAAAATAAATGCCTTTAATACAGGTTTCTCTTCTCTTGAGCATCACCCATCAGTGACTATTTTTTTCTCTGTTGCACTTACAAGAATGTGTAAGATAATATTTATCTAAAAAGTTTTTCTTTTGTATTATTTTTATTTTTCCACTGTGATAATTTTAGCAAAAAGTATCTCCAAACTGGCAATTTTTCAAAATAAATTTTAAATAATTTATATCAAGATATTATAAAATATATCATTAAGATATAATTTATTATTAAGAAAATATATTTTATATGGTTCTGATATATTATTAAGATATAATTTATTATTAAGAAAATATATTTAATATGGTTCTAATATATTATTAAGATATAATTTATTATTAAGGTTAAAAAGTATCTCCAAACTGGCAATTTTTCAAAATAAATTTAAAATAATTTATATCAAGATATTATAAAATATATCATTAAGATATAATTTATTATTAAGAAAATATATTTTATATGGTTCTGATATATTATTAAGATATAATTTATTATTAAGAAAATATATTTTATATGGTTCTGATATATTATTAAGATATAATTTATTATTAAGAAAATATATTTAATATGGTTCTAATATATTATTAAGATATAATTTATTATTAAGGTTAAAAAGTATCTCCCTGGCCATTTTTCAAAATAAATTTAAAATAACTTATATTAAGATATTATAAAATATATCATACAGATATAATTTATTATTAAGAAAATATATTTTATATGGTTCTGATATATTATTAAGATATAATTTATTCTTAAGAAAATATATTTAATATGGTTCTAATATATTATTAAGATATAATTTATTATTAAGGTTAAAAAGTATCTCCCTGGCCATTTTTCAAAATAAATTTAAAATAACTTATATTAAGATATTATAAAATATATCATACAGATATAATTTATTATTAAGAAAATATATTTTATATGGTTCTGATATATTATTAAGATATAATTTATTCTTAAGAAAATATATTTAATATGGTTCTAATATATTATTAAGATATAATTTATTCTTAAGAAAATATATTTAATATGGTTCTAATATATTATTAAGATATAATTTATTATTAAGGTTAAAAAGTATCTCCCTGGCCATTTTTCAAAATAAATTTAAAATAATTTATATTAAGATATTATAAAATATATCATACAGATATAATTTATTATTAAGAAAATATATTTTATATGGTTCTGATATATTATTAAGATATAATTTATTCTTAAGAAAATATATTTGATTTGATTCTGATATATTATTAAGATATAATTTATTATTAAGATATAATTTATTATTAAGATATAATTTATTATTAAGATATAATTTATTATTAAGAAAATATATTTTATTTGATTCTGAAATATTATTAAGATATAATTTATTATTAAGAAAATATGTTTTATTTGATTCTGATATTATTAAGATATAATTTATTATTAAGAAAATATATTTGATTTGATTCTGATAAATTATTAAGATATAATTTATTACTAAGAAAATATATTTTATATAATTTAAGATATAATTTATTACTAAGAAAATATATTTTATATAATTCTCCCCCCTCCTCCCCCCCCCCCCTAAAAAAAAAGAGCAACTTGTCGACCTCTAATAATCGAAATGCCCTTTCAACTTCTTCAGACTTTTCCTTAGTCGTTAGTTCAACAAACAATTGAATCAGACACTTTCCAGCCTAAGCCTTTTTAGATAACAGGCAGAAAGAATGCGTCCAATTTCTACAGCCGACAATGAACAACAAAATAAATAATAAAAGAAAAAATCGGAACAATGGCGGAGTAAGTAATGATCCGAAATGCTACCTTCTTTCTCAAAGCTTCTGATCTTAAGTGTAAAAAGTCAGCAGACGCCATTGTTTGATTTTGGCTCAGGGCAGGCGAAATTCATTTTGGTTTTGTCCAAGAAAGTGATTCAAGAGTTTGAATTGGGTGTTAGTCTGCTCCTACTGAGATGGACGGTACGGAAAAAGTTTGCGCCATTTTGTTTGCGTCTATTGTTTTTGAATTGGAGCTGAAGTGAAGTCATCATCAGGGTGCACAATACAATCAATTTGACCTAATCTTGATATGCTGATTTTTTTTTAAGTCGGTTTGGATTGTTATATTGTTTCTTTGTGAACAAGGTTTAATTTATACCCAGATAACCCTAAAGTAACATGGATGTTTTAAAGCTTGCTACATTAAAACAAAAAAAAAAATGTTGTTCATTTGTATTGTTTTGCGAAGCAAATTGAAATTTGATTTGAAGGAATGGCGGAAGTTCAAAGTGAAGTTGGTTATTTGTTACAGCCCAGGACATTAAATAAAAACTCATTTGCTTGATAGTTTATCTTTGATCCTGGAATTAATTTTTTTTTTCATTTGACTTTTTAAATTATATTCTCCATCTGCAATCACACCCATTACCATGCGTGGTAAAATAACCATTAATTATCGTCAATTAATGAGTTGGGGCTATCGGAGCTTGTTGTCGTTTGGTGTTGGTTTGTCCAAGTCAATATTGTTATGAATTTTTCCGCTGAGGCAATGATGGCACAGTTTTTACAGTATAAAAATATTTATTCTCTCTTCAGAAAACTCACAAAATTTATCCACAGGCAACAGTGTAATCGCTCACAAGCTTCAACACAAGCTTTAGCAAAAAAAAAAAAAAAATTTCGAATACAGCGATTATACAAGCTCACTCCAATAGGTAAACAAAGCGATAAGCTTTCATCGAAGTCTGAAGTCAATCTGAAAACTTTCCCGTTCTCCAGTCTTTTATATACAAGCGCGTGAGACATTCTCGAATTTTCCAGCCAATTCATCGGAAAAGAAATATCACGAAACTTCTCGATTGCTTTAGGTGTTGCCACCTTTTTCTAACTTGTATAATCGCTATTAATTAATAAATAAAATAAGATAAAAATAAATTACAATAGAATTTTGAAATAATACGTCACTATTTACAATATATACAGACAATTTGTGCAACAATATGTAGACCAGGGTTGTAGTGCTAAAATTTTTTTTTACCGGTACGTAAGCTTCCCAATCGTGGCGGTAACGCCAATTGTAGCTGGTATTTTTTAATTATAAAACACAAATTTACAATATTTTACATAATTTATCATACAAAAAAGGCTGAATATTCTTAAATAACGCATTTATTTTCTCACTAACTTATATTACAATACATGCATAAAGATTTATGTATTATTATTAATTATTTAAAAAAAAAAATGCGGTACGCCATACCAGCTCTCAAAAAAGTACCGGTACGTCGTATTGGCCCACCTAATACAGACTATCTTTATGTATGGAGCATAATAATTCACACAATAAATATGAAACGAATATAGAAACGAATAGTTTAAGGGGACATGGTACACAAAAAATTATTTTCAGAAATTGCAGCACTAAAATTTAAACTATAGTAATTTTACATTGTGTTGGTAGTAAATAAAAATAATATAACCTACAAAAATATTTTGAATAAATAATTTGTGATTAATTCAATTTATTAAAAAAAATTTCAAACTTTTTTTTGAAATGCTACTCCTTCCACAATTTTAAGTATTTTTCCATGAAATGTTTACAATATATTCGTATTATAATTGTTAATAATAGTGTGGATTTGAAGATGCAAGCTATGGAAAAGTTTTTATATGTTTTTACACTAAAATCAATGTTTTTTTTTCAAATTTTCAACTTTTTAAATTTTTTTTAAAAACTAAACATAGCACACCTTATTTCCTATTAACTTTTGTGTATCAGATATATATAATTACATTATACAAATGTCCAAATCCTAACTAAATTTAGAAAAAGCCATAGGGATATAAACAACACTCAAACTGAAAAATAACGAACTGAGAAAAACTGTGCTGAAGATTTCTTTCTTAACTTTGATAGTGTGAGAGGATTTAGAAAATACAATATAACTTTTAGCTATCAAAGGTACAAGTATAAATTTTTGCACAGCTATTCAGAAAGATATTCTTCACATTATGGAATAAAAATTTAAAAAAAAAAAAAATTTTTCGTCATTTTTTGGGTACCATGTCCCCTTAAGGGGGTGCGGTACCGAAAATAAAAAAAAACTTTATTTATGTACATTTTTAAGTCAAAAATTTATTTTATGTATGAGATACTATTTATATATCTTTGAGAAAATGTTTTTTTAAATATTGTGTTTTGTTATTTAAAAAAAATTTAAAAACCAAGAAAAATCCATAATAATTGATGTTTGCGTATTTTGATATAAGTCAAGAAAAAATAAAAAAAAAATTCAAAATGAAAGCTTTCTGTAATACATAATTATATAAAGAAAATTTTGTCTTCACAGAATTTTGATAGGTGAACAAAAAAAAATTTAACAAATTCTCAAAGTTAAAATATTGAAATTTTTGCATTTTTTTTATGTTATCTTTTACGCTAAAAATTATATTTTAAAACAGAATTAAAAAAATAAAATTCTGCGAAGACAAAATATTTAAAACTATATAAATTAAATGCTCCAAAAATTTGAATAGCCAATTGTTAATGGTTCTGGAGATATATCGATTTGAATATGCAACATCTGTGAAAAACACTAGTGCTCGAAAAACGCACTTTAAGCAGACGCTTCAAGGTGTTACGCCCATTAGTGATGTTTTAACCACAGGTAATTTTGTGGCGTTCTAATCACCGGAAGAATAAGATAAAAACATCATTCTCTTCAGGAATGTATGAACTATTTTTTAAAATCAGAAAAAAAATTTGGGATTTTTGAAGAAATTTCGGTACCATACCCCCCCTTAAATTCAAAAATACAGGGTTTCTTTAAATTAGTTTGGCAATAGAGCTCAAACAGATACTTATAACTCATAATAACTAGGCATAATAAACATTTTTTTAATTTTGTTTACAGATTGGCATGGTGGACATATATTAGTTGATGAAAAATAATGGCTAATAATGTCTAGTTATTAAGGGGCTATGGTACCGAAATTCCTTCAAAAATCTCAATTTTTTTTCTGATTTTAAAAAATAGTTCATACATTCCTGAAGAGAATGATGTTTTTATCTTATTCCTCCGGTGATTAGAACGCCACAAAATTACCTGGGATTTAAACATCACTAATGGGCGTAACACCTTGAAGCGTCTGCTTAAAGTACGTTTTTCGAACACTAATGTTTTTCACAGATGTTGCATATTCAAATCGATATATCTCCAGAACCATTAACAATTGGCTATTCAAATTTTTGGAGCATTTAATTTATATAGTTTTAAATATTTTGTCTTCCCAGAATTTTTTTTTTTTTTATTCTGTTTTAAAATATAATTTTTAGCGTAAAAGATAACATAAAAAAAAGCAAAAATTTCGATATTTTTACTTTGAGAATTTTTTTAATTTTTTTTAATTCACCTATCAAAATTCAGTGAAGACAACATTTTCTTTATATAATTATGTATTTCAGAAAGCTTTCACTTTGAAATTTTTTTTTATTTTTTCTTGACTTATATCAAAATACGCAAACATCAATTATTATGGATTTTTCTTGGTTTTTAAATTTTTTTTAAATAACAAAACACAATATTCAAAAAAACATTTTCTCAAAGATATATAAATAGTATCTCATACATAAAATAAATTTTTGACGTAAAAATGTACATAAATAAAGTTTTTTTTATTTTCGGTACCGCACCCCCTTAAGAGTTATACAGATATATTTGATTTCCATCGCCCAACTAATTTATAGACACCCTGTGTATTCATGAAGAATGACAAATTAGCGTGTTCTTCAAAACTAAACGAACGACAATTCTCATGTTGTGGAAGCATAGGGAGAAACTAAATTTCAAGTTTTATCATTATTAGCAATGACTATCCTAGTAAAAATACCCACAGCAGTTGCAAGAGAATATTGTTACGAATTTCTGTGTATTTGTAAATATTCCGTAGTATTGATTATTTAAATAGGAATATTTATGTACATTTCGCATAAGGCAGTGCAAGAGTTTGTTTTCCTGCAATGTATCTCTTGATGCTTGATAACGAGTTTTACAGAGATAACGCTGGGAAGCGAGTTTTACAAGGAGCAGGGAATTTAACATTATGGTAATGGCAATCTCGCCAAATTGGCGAGATAGAGCCAAGTTGGCGATTGTTTTGACGACATTTTCGGTCCCCATGTACATGTATAGGACTTTTCGACTACGATCTGGAAAGTCCTCCAAATTTCTATCTCTAGAAGATTCACGAAGGATTGACTTCCCTATATAAGCCCGGCCATGAGTCTGTTAGTTGACTGGAATTACTGAGTTGAGATAGTGTGTTAGCTGTCTCTCAGTGAGCATTCAGAGTAGTTCTAAAGCAAACTTGTCTTGAACATTGTCTTTTGTGGCGATTTGTAGCAGTTGTGAATTTTTTTTTATAACTGCTGTTTGAACTCTATTGTTGTGTAAAGAGCTGTATTGAGTCTTCTAGAACGAGAAGTTCAGGTTTTGCCAAAGAATCTGTGAAGAGTATATCGGAATAAATTTCTGCAAGTGTTAATCTGCTTTGGCTTCAAATCTTTCGAACCCATCCACGCAACAATATGTTATAACGAAATAACTGTCAATTAGCTGAAGTAATAGAACAATATGAAGTATTATCTTCCATAATAATTCTGAAAGTCATCAAAGGACAACACTCCACCAGGCTGACAAAACAATTACCATCACCTCTCGATGCAATTCTCGGCAATTTATGGTAAATTAATTCGAAACCGTATCTGACGAAACCGCCTCGCAGGAAAAGAAAGATGATACTATAGTTTCAAATCGGGCTTTCGCAGCTGAATGTCAGGGTTCGTTTTAATTAAAAGTACAAATGGCGCGTATTTCCTTAAATAGAATAATATGGTGAATGTGGCAAGAAATCGTTCTCTTTAGCAATGGTAGATATCCTCTCCCTGCTGAAATCTTAACATTGTTAATGACAATGAAAATACTCGTTTCATCACTGTTAGATAATTCTATGATGACGAGATAATTATATTGTTCATCAGTCGAATTTGATGGCTCGCAAAATTCTTTGTAAATAATAATATTCGATACGTATGTATTCTAATTTATACCTTTGGGTTTTTGCCTCATAAAGTTTTGAATGCAATTCAAATTTTAAATATGATATATCTGTAAATAAAGTTACTAATTTTTTCCAATTAATTCATATTTATTAGAGATTTAACGCCTTATCTTGTTTATATCAAGTTGCAGTTTATTTAGAAATGCAATTGGTACTTTCATGGATTGGTTGGTTGTATTCAGATTATCTGGCGCCGTCAGCAACACGAGGGCTATAATGCGCCGAAACATTCGTCATTAGACAAGCCAACCTACATTTACAAACACCCATGCCAACACGGGACTCGAACCCGCAACCTCGCGGTCTAGAAGCTAACACGCTAACCACTATACCGTTTGGTCGGCGGTACTTTCATGGAACTTTGATGCATTAGACTTAAAATAGTTTCGTAAATTCGATAATACTCTACTCGTTATATTTATTTATTGAGGTGAATGTAAATTATTTTGGAAACCAAGACTATCAGATGCATGCTTTTTAGAGGTTGGCGATATATCGATACGACTATATTTTTATCGATATTTTTTTAAAAATATCGTTAGTAAAAATATCGATACAAGTCACCGATATATCGATATTTTCAAAATTTTTTAGTTTTTTGATGATTGTTTTGTAGTTCCATGCGTTTTTTCGATTTTCTTTATTCCCTTTTCAAAAATTTCAAAACTAAAATTTAGACTTGGCTGAGAAACAGTTAAAATGGCACCCTAACCAAAAAGAAAACATGATGTAATAGAGAGATAAGATCATTTATTAGTAGTCAATAACAAAGTGCCGTTTCTGTTGCCAACGTGTGCCTCTAATTTGCATATAATTTTAAATATTAAAAACATTTCTATCAGCAAAATATGCAGTAAACTATTTTTCAAAATTTCTTCTCTAAAAATAAATGTGAATTTATGTATTGACCTCCAAATGTATTTTATTTATTCTGATTAATAATATAATTTTTTTACTAAAACAATTTTTATATTAAAACAGTTTTAGCATGAATTCATGAAAATTAGAAATTTGCCTCGAAAAACTTCGTTTCTGGCAAAATTGAAAAAAAAAAAAAAAAAAAAAAAAGAATCATGTATCGATGTATCGATATTGTTTTATATGCAACGATATAGTATCGATACTTATTTTGATCGATATTTCCGACCTCTAATGCTTTTGTATAAAATACCCAAGTGGGAATTTTGTGCTTTAATTAGATCGGAGCACTACTTTTTGAAAAGAGACTTTTTCAAAAGAGAAATTACAATTCATGTGCCAGTCTTTCAAAAATGAGCATAAGAAAATATTTTTATCAACAACGTGATAATAATACAGGTCTGCGATGAAAAGTAGGGATGTGGAACGTCGTACAACTTTCAATTACACTATATAATATTGGTCATTACAGTAAAATTTAACATGGTGTTACTTACCAGAGTGGCCACAGAACCGGGAAAACCTGGAAATCAGGGAAATGTCAGGGAACTTTTTAATTTTGGAAAAAATCAGGGAAATGTCAGGGAACTTTTTAAAATTTCATGAAAATCAGGGAAATTTTGTATTGTTTAAGGCACGTTTATCCATATTTTGGCGCTATTTACATGGATATTTGTAGTGGTAAGCTATTAGAAGTTTAATGTTACTGAATAATTTAAACTTTCCATTACCAGCAAAACTATTAATGGCATATTATTTCTTTAGAATACATGTTCTATTTGATGAGGGTGTCTAGACATCTGGAAAACCTTAGAAAATTGGGGAAATTTAGAAAAAAGTTTGCCCTAAAATCAGGGAATTTTTTAGAAATCGGTCAGGGAAATCAGGGAACTTTTTTTCCTGAATTTTTCCTGGCCACCCTGCTCACCATTTTCTTACTTTCATTCATTTAAATAAAAATGGCCTGTTTGGCGACATTTTTGGCAATAATTTTTACACGAGAAAAAAAACAAACCACACACACGCGCCAAAATGACAAAATTGGTGATTTTATTAGACTAGGGGGCTTCACCCCCTGCTCGCTAACGCTCGCCAACCCCAAAACGCCTCGCTGCGCTCGTATTGAGCGGCTTTGCCGTTCGAATTTGTGGTTAAAACATCTTGCTGCGCTTGAATAGGTTTACCAGCCATAAAAAATGTAATCAAATTTTTATAAATTTAATGTAAGGCCTAATAGAGAAAACACCCAAATTGCAAGTTTCATAATAGAAAGTTAAATATACTATCCGCCAACATACGTATTACGCCGAGAGTGATTGTTTCGTTCACGTCGCCCCGTTAGAGAACGACGTCCAACGCGAGGTATTTTCTGGATAGAAATACTTCAAAATAATAATTACTGTAATACAAAAATGCTTCAGAAAAACAGAAAAAATCAGCTTTGAAACGAAGAGTTTAAAAAGAGCTTTAAAATTAGCAACGGGTTTATTATTTACATACGTAAGGATGTTGCCATTCATATATTCAAAATCATTGAGGCTTTGTAGTAGCTTAATGATGAAAAATATTGAAATTTAACTAATTAATAAAATGTTAATAAATTATTTTGGGACGTTTTGGCAAATCTACAGCTGATTTCCTTTAAAATGACACCTTGATCATTGAAATTGGTTGAGCGGTTTAGGCGGACGGACTAACCCCAAAAAAAGTATTGCCTATTAAATATATAGATAGATATTACATTGTCCTTTCTTGGGCGTGTAACAGAAGAAAAAAAAACAATTGTGGATGGACCGTGCTCAAGGGCAGAGAGCTCTGTGTAAGAGACACTTGTTTTTTCAACTTTTTACGGTTCCTGTAGCTTTTCTATGGGAATTTCGGAGGTGGGGGTGTTTAGAACAAATTAAGAGACATTACCACAGCGATTTCGATGAAAATCGTTAGAGCCGTTTATTAGCAATCACTGACAAGCATGATTTTTTCAATGGTCGCTACCTTATACGCATGCGCAATTTTGACAAAAACCTCAACGGTAGCTCCTTGTGCCATCATCAACCCGCTCACCAAATTTGAATATCGTAGGTCAATTTGTTCGGGAGTTATGCTGACCACGTACATACAGACACACATTTTTTCTAGATCACTTTTTTGAAATCAAGATGTTCCAAAAACGCAAAAAAAAAAAAAAAAAAAAAAAAAAAATCGATATTCTTTACCGAATACTATACTTTTATTACTCTATGTATACTTATGCGTAATTGATCTTTCATGAAAAATTATGTCTTATGTAGTCGACTAAGATAAACAACATGTATAATGTATGAAAGAAAAGGCCTGTAACTGAAATTAAGAGTTTCTTATACAAATTAATTTCCTTCACTCTAAAAAAAATTACCAGAGACAGACACATAAATGCCGAACTAAATAATAGGATTTTACTTTTTTTTTTTTAAACATATGCAATGACAGAAAGAGAAGCTTTAAAATCCCAATATTCCGATATCAAAGACGTAAGTAAAAACGACTTAGATATAAATAGAAGGGAAGGTCTTGTTTATATATAAATGCCTGAATAAAAAATAGCTTCTTTTTTTTTTTTTTAAAGCATTCATAGTACAAAACAATTATTCCATAAAACCAATTTTATGAGAAAGTTCATACACTCTTTTCATTTTTAGGAGATTTCACAAGGAAATAAGGATTTTTCAGAGTATGGCGAAAACAGTAAAATATTTCCGAATTAGTTTTACTGCTAGAGGCAGTCTATTTCTAATATTGGTATAAAATAATTCAAGATAGGCCACTATTAAAAATTCCTCTCCAATTTTTAAAGCTGTCCTTTCTCTCTCGTAAATGTTTTTTTTTTTTTTTTTTTTTACCTACATAATCTAATAAACAAGCTAAATTAAAATATAGTTCGGTTCGCACAAATATTCGCAAAAATTTGTTGGCACATGGTATATTACTTATTGCCAGAAAATCAAGAAAATCATGAAAATAAGGAGATAACCCAGAAAATAAAAAGTAAATCCCCAAAGTAAAGAAATAATCCAAATTAAAGATATAATCCAAAAATTAAAGAGATAATCTGAAAAATTATAGAGATAATCTGAAAAATTATAGAGATAATCTGAAAAATTATAGAGATAATCTGAAAAATTATAGAGATAATCTGAAAAATTATAGAGATAATCTGAAAAATTATAGAGATAATCTGAAAAATTATAGAGATAATCTGAAAAATTATAGAGATAATCTGAAAAATTATAGAGATAATCTGAAAAATTATAGAGATAATCTGAAAAATTATAGAGATAATCTGAAAAATTATAGAGATAATCTGAAAAATTATAGAGATAATCTGAAAAATTATAGAGATAATCTGAAAAATTATAGAGATAATCTGAAAAATTATAGAGATAATCTGAAAAATTATAGAGATAATCTGAAAAATTATAGAGATAATCTGAAAAATTATAGAGATAATCTGAAAAATTATAGAGATAATCTGAAAAATTATAGAGATAATCTGAAAAATTATAGAGATAATTTTGAAAAATTATAGAGATAATCTGAAAAATTATAGAGATAATCTGAAAAATTATAGAGATAATCTGAAAAATTATAGAGATAATCTGAAAAATTATAGAGATAATCTGAAAAATTATAGAGATGATCCCAAAAAAATAAAGAGAAAACTAAATTTTTCACAACTTAACTTACGAAAATATACAGTAACCTTAACTTAGAGATTTAACAATAGGACGTCACTTTGAATTTTACCAACAATTTAATTCTATTCTGACGTGCCAACTTGGCAGGAATTATACGTCATCTATAACGTAAATTTGGTGACGTAATTCTGTGCTAACTCTCCCATTTTACACATTGGCAATCAGGGCCTGATTTAGAAATTTTTTTACTGTCGGCCCAACATTCAGAGAGGGGCCCCAATAGCAAATATTTATTTCTTTACGTCACAATATTACCAGATCAAGCTACATTCGTTACGACTAACTTTTTACAATTAAAACTCATAGTTTACTTTCACACGATTTTTTTGTTATAATTAGTATGATCTTGATTTGCTCAAAACTTTTGAATTAATCAAGATCCCTCATGAACACTAATTTTAAAGTACACTTTCCTGTATTTTAAACTTACATTTTACCACAGGGTTCACAAATTATATAATAATAAAGATTACTTAATTTTATAACAATAATTGTAAATAATAAAAAGTAACCTTTCCACTGTTTCTACGATCTCACTAAAAAGGAGGGCCAAAAAAGTCCACGGAAGAGCCTGCAAAGCAACCAATCACAAAGACTCTTTCATTTCATAATATAAGAAGTTGTATATGGTTGGTGAACATCTCTTTACAAGAGGCGAGAGAAGGAGAACAGCGGCGTAAAGCCTTTGTCTCCGTGTACATATGACGAAGTTATATATGATTGGCTGAACGGGAAAGATTTGCTTAATTAGGTTTCATTAGATTAATCTATCTAACTTAACTCTTTGTGACTATAAAAAATATGGAATTTGCTGATGTGTAACTAAAAAAGTTTTATTATTTTTGTTCAGTACTTCCCATAAAAAGACCATTATATTTGAAATTTTCAGAAAATTTTCAAAATTTAGGGGCCCCCAAATTTGGGGGCCCCTAGGCTCAGGCCTAGTGTGCCTAATGGTAAATCAGGCCCTGTTGGCAATGGAATAAATTGTTTTTATAATTCAAACACACGTTTTGTTTTTTAAACTGAAAGTGAAGGGTAACTATTTTTTCCCCTAGATATGACGACCTGTGATACTATTTGTTCTCCTTTTGATATGCGAGATTTGTTTGCTACGTTTGAGAGTGCTTCATATTCTTATCTTAAAAGTCACGGACGTTAGGGATTATTGAATGCTGCTTTCCAAACTGATAAGACATAAAAATCATTTTAAACTTGTTCTCCACGGCGCAGCTTAAAACTGAAGTATAAACTAGACCACATCTGAAGACTAAATAGAATACAATTTGAATACACTGTTAAAAATTTTGTTCCACCTTGCACCAAAAATTGGTTCCCATTTTGCTGCCACCAACATTTGGTGCTTAGTTTCACGATTTAATGGTGCAACCTCGGACCGTAAGCACCATTAAATCGCGAAACTAAGCACCAAATGTTGGTGGCAGCTAAATGGGAACCAAATTTTGGTGCATGGTGAACAAATTTTTTTAACAGTGTAGTTCAGAATAGAATTTTCACTTGTTATACCTGACTGCATTAAGGTATACATATACAGTTGAGATGATTTTCTTTAATTTTTAGGTTATAATTTCAAACTTGTTGGCAGTAGATCAGACTTAAAAATAATGCATTTTCATATGCAAACTTTTTTTCCCGTCAATTTTTTAATCAGCTAATTGCAATTAAAGTGACTAATTAGGACATTATTAGAACATACATAAATAAACTTGTAATTAACTTAGAGGTATTATTTTTATTGCAAATAAGAGATATTATATTGACGCATGTTCCTATGGAGAATTTTGAATTATAAGTTTTTAAATAAAAAATTTGAAAATATACATAGTTTTTAACAAAAAATTAAGATTAAAATATGCATAAAAAATTTGTTTATAACAATAGATATTAGATTCTCCATAGAAAACACATTCACAACTATTGTCTACAAAACCAAAATTAGAATTGTTTAAATCAGACCATTTTATATGAAGTTATGACCGTTGGCGTAAAGTCATATAACACCAAAATATCATTCTTCAGAAAACGAGTTTAAAGTTTACTACACTAATGAACGGGATACAAAGCAGGTTCACAAAACCTACTGTAATTTCAAAAGTAATTTGAGTGTCAGAAAGAAAATGGTATCATTTTAATGGTAATGAATTCGGGAATATTTTAAAACCAAAAAACAAAAACGCCTACTTGAGTCAAATTCCGCGATTCCTAATGTATATGTATACCTTAAGGTATACATATACATTAGGAATCGCGGAATTTGACTCAAGTCTGCGTTTTTTTTTTTTTTTTTTTTTTTTTTTTAATATTCCCAAATTCATTACCATTAAAATGATACCATTTTCTTTCTAACACTCAAATTACTTTTGAAATTACAGTAGGTTTTGTGAACCTGTTTTATATCCCGTTCATTAGTGTAGTAAACTTTAAACGCGTTTTCTGAAGAATGACATTTTGAACTTCCATTTATTACGAAGTTTTGCCAACGGTCATAACTTCATAATAAATGGTCCGATTTACAAAATTCTAATTTTGGTTTTGTAGACATTAGTTGTGAATGTGTTTTCTATGGAGAATATAATACATATTGTTATAAACACATTTTTTATGAATATTTTAATCTTCATTTTTTGTTGAAAACTATGTAATTTTTAAAACTTTTTATTTAAAAACTTATAATAATTAAATAAACATTGAAGCCAAATTCGAAATTCTCCATAGGAACATGCGTCAATAGAATATCTCTTATTTGCAATTAAAATAATACCTATAAGTTAATTTCAAGTTTATTTATGTGTGTTCTAAAAATGTCCTAATTAGTCACTTTAATTGCAATTAGCTGATTAAAAAAATTGACGGAAAAAAAAAAAGTTTATATATAAAAATGCATCATTTTTAATTCTGATATACTGCCAAAAAGTTTGAAATTATAATCTAAAAATTAAAGAAAATCATCTCAATTGTATATGTATACCTTAAACATAAAACGTGAAAAGGGGGGAAAAAACGCGCTTTTATGCATGCACCTTATTCCTTTGTTTTTATCAAACGAACGAAAGGATTACCAAACCTTAGACAGGTCACTGACATGGCATTGACTGTATGGCATCACCGAATTAGAATCGTTTGGCCGTGAACATGAAAACAGACCAAACAGAAAGCCAATTTCCCACCGGATCCAATAACCATCCAGGCATGAATAATTGGGTAACCTTCCGAAAGCTTCGAAATTGGTGTTTCCTGATGAGATCTGGCAGGCTTTTAGTCGGTTGAAACTTTAGGGGAGATTTCGACACCACCAAATCCGCCATTCCGCCGAATAATCCCGACTTTTAAGCAGCTTATCGATGAGTCGTGAAATACCTTGAAAATGTTGACGAAGAAAACACGGTGAGACACTAAGAATGTAGTTGTTGTAGCAGCCCATAGGTATTGAAATAGCACCTGATGTGGACGGGGGTCTGTTCATTATAAATTATGCAATGAATAAGGGCCTTATTATACAGAGCCACTCGAGTGGCGAACGTTCGCCATCGCTTCTGGCCACTGATGTGGCTCAGTATGATAAGCGTAGGGCGAGGTTGCGGGTTCGAGTCCCGTGTTAGGCATGGGTGTTTGTAAATGTATGTTGGTTTGTCAAATGACGAATGTTTCGGCGCATTATAGCCGTCGTGTGGCTGACTGCGTCAGATAATCTGAAAACAACCAACCAATGATAAGCGTAGGATTACACGTTTCGCTTAAGGTCTGAGCGACACGAGCGACAGACGCAACCTCCAGTCACAGCAGTGGTTCAGTATAATGAGCTTCATAGGATTGCATGTTTCGCTTTGAGGGGCTTGCAATCCTGAGAGGCGACTGCAATTTTTGGACCCCATCGAACATCATTCTGAATTTTTTTTATAGAAATTGTAGAAAAGTGAGTATATTACGAATCCACTGGTCTGCCGTGGCAAAAATGGCTGAAACTGATCAAAAATCGACTTGGAATGAGTTGAACTAAAATCCTATTGCCAAATATGTCATAACTTGCCAAAAAGATAACAAAACTTTTTCGTCTGGCAACCCACTGCATTTTGATTTTCAATGAGAAAAAGCGCAAGCGATTTTTGATCTCTGGCTCGGAAAACTTGTATCTTTCAAAAGTAAGCCAAATTGGCGACACCAGTTACGTCATTAATGACGTAATGTTTATTGCCAATTTGGCTCATTTGTGAAAGATGCAAGTAAGCCATAGCCGCACATCCGAATCGTCTGCAACCTTCTTAATCGAAAATCAAAGAGTGAGGGTTACCAAATAAAAAAAAATACTCATTATTTGGCAAGTTATGGCGCATTTGGCAATTGGATTTAGTTCAACTTATTAAAAGTCGATTTTTGACCAGTTTCGGCCATTTTTGCCACTGCAGACCAGTGGATTCGTAATCTACTCACTTTTCTCCAATTTCTATAAAAAAATTCAGAATGATGTTCAATGAGGTCCAAAAATTGCAGTCGCCTCTCAGTCTATAAGCGACTGAAGAGGTGGTGCGTGTTCATCACTCAAGTGGCTCTTTATGATAAGACCATGGGCGCTCCCAGGAGGGTGCAAGGGGGTGCATTTGCACCCCCTGGCTTTTGAAAATTAAATTAAAATTGTCGAAAAAAGTGTAAATTCCAAGGGAGAAAAAAGCACAAATGCGATTTTGAAGTGTTAGTTCAATCTTACAATGGATTTTTTCTGCTTTATTTTATGACTCCTGTTTATTTCCTATTTCGTTTTTCATCGCTGAATATTGCTATTGCAAGCATCGATCATTGCGGGAAGGTTTTAAGGCGCCAGTTGTTTAGAAATATTAAGGATTGGAAATTGGGTATATCGGGTATAAGACGTAGTAAGTTTTTTAGATTTCAATTGAGCATTACTTTTATGTTTAATTTTTTTTTTTTTTAAATTATTTTTTCAACTTGGAAGAAACAAAATATTACACTTCTGTATTATTAAATCTTTGATATTAACCTCAGGGTTATGCTTCCTTTGGAGATTATGGTAAATCCTATGGGTAAATCACATCATTCTGACTCAACCATTCTGACAGCTAATTGCAAATTATTACTCTTTTTCAAACAAAATGATTGAGCTCAAGATGGAAACAAAATACATATTGCATCATCAAACATTTTTTTTTTTTTTTTTTTTAATCGTTTTACGTTCTTTTACGTTCGTTTAATTTATTAACACAAGATTAGGCTTTTCTAAGATCCGTAATTTCTGTTTAGTTTGTACAAGTTTAGATAAGTCTGGTTATTTATTACTCTGAGCTACATTTTAATACTTCTGTCAAAGTCAATGGGAACTAGCGCATGAGCTGATAACACTCGTTTCAGTATTGATTGTTTATAAATGATTGTTTTTTTCCTCCCCATTTTCGTTGAATGTTTTTCTCTGTTGACTGATTCAATATTTGATATCCTATTTTTTAGTATTTCTTAGTTGCTAAACATAACAGTACTTTTTTTCTTATTTTGACGAAAAAGTTGAGTAGGTAGAGGGCTCGAAAAATAATTAGTGTGAGGATCTCGCCCAACTATTGTATGCCACCGGCGTTGATACTTCAGGTCCGAACACGAATTCAACTTGTAGGAATTGTTTTTACTGGAAGACAGGCGCCAGGACAATTACACAAGAAAGGGAGAAGGATTTCACGGAAAGCAGTCATAAATACATTAAACTATTGATAAAAATATTGTTACGAATTTTTGTATATTTGTAAATATTTCGTAGTGTTAATTTTGTAAATAGGAAAATTTGTGTCCATTTCGCATAAGGCAGTGCAATAGTTCGTCTGAGCTTTGCTTCCCTGCAATATGGGTCTTGATGCTTGATAACGAGTTTTACAGAGATAACGCTGGGAAGCGAGTTTTACAAGGAGCTGGGCATTTAACATTATGGTAATGGCAATTTCGCCAAATTGGCGAGATAGAGCCAAGTTGCCGAAGGTTTTGGCGACTAATTTTTTGACGCCAAATTTGTTGAGAAATCGCCAAACTTGGCGACTATTTGGCGACATTTTCGGTCCCCATGTACATGTATAGGACTTTTCGACTGCGATCTTGAAAGTTCTCCAAATATCTACCTCTAGAAGTCTCAAGAATGTTCTTCTCCCCTATAAAAGCTCAGGAGAGCTGGTGATGGAGTTAGTTGTTAGCTGAGTCCATTAGTTGACAGGAATTACTGAGTCTCAGTGAGCGTTCAGAGAGTTCCGAAAGCGAACTGTATTGCATTGTCTTTTGCAGTGATTTAGCAGTTGTGTTGTCAAGTTTTTAACTGCTGTTTTGTGCTCTATTGTTGTGAAAAGAGCCGTATTCTGTCTACTAGAACGAGAAGTTCTGCAGTTGTACAGGAATCTGTAAAGAGTTATATTGGAATAAATTTCTGCAAGTTTTGATCTGCTTTGGCTTCAAATCTTTCGAACCCGTCCACGCTACAATATATTTTTCTGAGAGAGATGGCTGTTTGGTGATATATTTCCTTTTCGAGAATTTTCTGGTGATTTTCTTAAACTTCAGATTTGCTGATTTTGTAATTGGCTGTTGTCGATTTCAGCCATTTAAGAGTTGGCAGCTATGACATCAAATTTATTTGTTTATTTATGCGTGACCTGTAAATATGCGCAGGGCTAATTATCCCAATTACCGTAATTAAATCGAGCTGAAACTTGGCACATGGATTCGTGGTCGAGGATAATGTATTTTATCACGTTTTTTGGGTTTGTCAGAAAAAGGCCGCTTTTGCATACATTACTATATTACCACTTCGTAGGTCTAACTCGCTTGCTGTTATCCAATCGAGTTAAAACTTAGTAGAGAGTCTCGTTGTGGATGACAATCTCTTCAATTAAGTTTTTATAGCAAAAAAATAAATAAATTAGTAAATAGTCCGAAATGAATGCTTTCTTCGTAGTGGTCAAAATCTATGAAATCTCGATTTGAGCTCAATAACTTGCAATTGCACCTAAAAATTGAAGAAAAAAAGAGATTGGATTAATATTAAAAACTTTATTTTTATAAGTTTTATTTTGTATCTTCGGGTTCTGTTCCAAACACTATCTTTTGAATACCACAAGAACTACTTAAAAAAAAATTAAAAAAAAAAAAAAAAAAATCCTAATTTTGTTTAGATTTTTTCCATTTTGTTTTTTCTTGCACAAGATTTTTTCTAACATGGTTGCGTTGGTTACCAAATAAAATCTGCAGCGAAGAGGATTTAAAAAATATATAATGTGATTTTTTTTATTTTTTTATTATCAAAGTGAAAATTATTGCATAATTGTTAATTGACAATTCATTCATTAGGATTTCCAATCCACATTTCTGAAAAATTAACGATTTAAACAAAATTCTATCAGTCTTTCACCCCCTTGCAAAAAATCCTGCGGGAGACCAGGAATAAGGTCCTCAGTCCCACATACAATGAAGTTCACGTATAAACCTCATGCATTGAGACGTCACAGGCAATTGTTCATGGCAATGTTATCCTCAATAAATTTGGCATAAAAGGTCCAATACAAATTCTGAACCAAGATGAAAAAACTTTAAGTTACAATGTATTCAGTGTAGAGAAAACATCGTTTCAACATCTGTGGATTACTGAAAGTGGATCTGTGGATTAATGATATGAAATCTCTCAAAGATAACTGTGTTGATTTTGCATCTTGAAGACGTAACGTTCAAACCAGCTCAGTTGTACACAATATTAATTTTTTTATGAATGTTTTTATGTTTACAAAATTGTAGTGTAATTTTTGAACTTTTAACAATGGACAATTCCAGCATTTTTTAAAAACGAGTGAAATTAGTACATATTTTTGAAGAATTTCTTTCTGATGCCAAATATTTAAACAAAACTTCTTAAAAAAAATTAGTTATTTAAATATTAAGAAAAGAAAATGCCCCCAAACCCAGCCAAAACCAGTCCGATCAAAACAGTCAACAAAATTCGTGACGTAAAGAGATCCCTGCGTTTCTATGGTTATCGTGAGGTGTCTGCCAAATAGTTGTCGTTATAGAAGTTGGCGTTGGTAGACCATTGCCACATTCTGTACAGGTTGGCGTGATTTGCGAGAAACTTGCAAATCTGGTTTCCGCTTCTGCATTTCATTTGAGATCTCTTTACCTCAAGTTCAATGCCAACGAAATGGGTCGTTTTCTCGCCAACCTCTAACAAGGTAATTTTGATCGCAAATTAAAAAAAAAAAGAAAAAGTGCATTGAGCAGAAATTTTTATGTTTATGGCCTTTTCGAAACATTTTGAATTGAATAAAAAAATAAAATAAAAAATGCGGGAATTGTCCATTTATTAGACTGTAGGGTTTATATTAATATTTAGGAGTAAGATTATCCAGTTTTTGTAGGATCTTTTTTATTATTATTTTTTTTTATTGTGCCACTTATTTGATAGCTTAAGCTTTGAGATGCTCTAGGCAATATTTTACGAATTCCTAAAAAAATAACATACATAATTTATTTGTTTTTTTCGATCCATAATTGCATACAACACTTTTATTAAAATAATATTATTCGTTTTTTTAACTTATCCTTAAGGGGGGTATGGTACCGAAATTTCTTCAAAAATCCCAATTTTTTTTTTCTGATTTTAAAAAATAGTTCATACATTCCTGAAGAGAATGATGTTTTTATCTTATTCCTCCGGTGATTAGAACGCCTCAAAATTACCTGTGATTTAAACATCACTAATGGGCGTAACACCTTGAAGCGTCTGCTTAAAGTGCGTTTTTCGAGCACTAGTGTTTTTCACAGATGTTGCATATTTAAATCGATATATCTCCAGAACCATTAAGAATTGGCTATTCAAATTTTTGGAGCATTTAATTTATATAGTTTTAAATATTTTGTTTTCACAGAATTTTATTTTTTTAATTCTGTTTTAAAATATAATTTTTAGCGTAAAAGATAACATAAAAAAAAAAGCAAAAATTTCAATATTTTAACTTTGAGAATTTTTAAAATTTTTTTTAGTTCACCTATCAAAATTCTGTGAAGACAAAATTTTCTTTAAATAATTATGTATTACAGAAAGCTTTCACTTTGAAATTTTTTTTTTATTTTTTGTTGACTTATATCAAAATACGCAAACATCAATTATTATGGATTTTTCTTGGTTTTTAAATTTTTTTTTGAATAACAAAACACAATATTTAAAAAAACATTTTCTAAAAGATTAAATAGTATCTCATACATAAAATAAATTTTTGACGTAAAAATGTACATAAATAAAGTTTTTTTAATTTCTGTACCGCACCCCCTTAAAGTACAATTTTTCTATTTTCGCGGAATATTCCTCAAATGAAAATAAATTATTTTAAATCCCTTGCTAAATCGATACGTCTTCTTACCTGCAAAGTGAACTAATTATCATATTTCCTAATTGTTTTATTTTTTACTACGAAGGTGCGTTTTTAATGCAATACGCATTAAAAAATAACTAAGGGTTTGGAACATCGCAGAATTTTCAATTGCACTTTAATACTGGTTGCTGCATTTAGGTTTGGCATTGATTTGTGTAATTTACCGATTTCGTTTTCATACTTTCAGGAATAAAAAAAAAAAAAAAAAAAAAAAACCACGCTAAAATAAGAAAATGGCGATTTACTTAAAATAATTTTTACATTTGTCTTTTTCGGAAGTGAAACAGAGGAGAAACAGTCGTTGATGGGCTGTGTTCAAGGAAAGCAAACTCTGTATTAAAGACATTCGTTTTTTAACTATTCACGCCTGTACCGAATACTTACGTAAATTTTGGAGGTGGATATTTAGAGCACTTTAAAAGGCATTACCATAGCGATTTAGATGAAAATCGTTAAAGTCGTTTTTAGGCAATGGACAATTCCCGCATTTTTAAAAAACGAGTGAAATCAGTTTATATTTATGAAGTTTTTTTTCCTTATTCCAAATATTCGAATAAAAGTTATTGAAAAAAATTAGTTATTTTTATATTAAGAAAAGAAATTGCGCCGAAACCCCGCCCGATTGCAGTCCGATCAAAACGATCCGTTATAGCTGCGACGTCAAAACATCCTTCCATGTCTATGGTTATTGTAAGGTTTCTGCCAAATAGTTGGCGATGGTTTGGTAGACAGTTGTCGTATCCCGTACAGATAGACGCGATTTGCGAGAAACTTGCAAAACTGGTTTCTACTGCTGCGTTTCAAGCCAAGTTGTTTCAGATCAAGTGACGTCACATTTGTTTCGGGATGAATGTGCCGTTTTCTCGCCTTAACTAACAAGCGGAACTTAAATTTTGAAATTAGATTTAAAAAAAGAAAAAGCGCAATGAGCAGAAATTTTTGTGTGTATGGCTTTTACGAAACGTTTAGAATTGAATAAAATAATTTTAAATTTTTTTTAAAAAATGCGGGAATTTTCCATTGCTGAAAAACATATTTTTCAATATTTCGCAGTTATGTTACTTCGAAGTTAGGCAGTTCTTTTCTTTAAGATCCTGAATCAACAAAGTGAACGTAATTTCCTTCTGGATATTTCTTTCAACGTCGAAGCATCGATATATATAAACAACTGGATAGACTGCTTAACGCTGGGAAAATGAAGCCGTTGCCAGATGTAATTGGTGGGATAAAAAATACGGATTGCCGAGGATTGAAAATAAAATTTTGGATTGTACACAGCAGAAATGTCAATAGTAGACCTTAATTAGTAATAATGTGCAAAAAAATATATACTCTAACACTTTACAAGGTTTTTCGTATTCCCATCCAACTATAAATGTGAACTGTGATAGGTTAATCTTCCCACCAGCTTCGCAATCCCCCGCGCGTTTTTCTCTTTTCATTGACAATGGAGCAGTCTATCCAGTTGTTTATCTATATCGATGCTTTGAAGATAACCCCTTTTTTTTAGAGTAAGCATACCAATCAAGCTTTTAAGGTATACATATACATTAGGAATTGCGAAATTTGACTTAAATCTGCGTTTTTGTTTTGTGGTGTTAAAATATTCCCGAATTCATGACTATTAAAATGATACCATTTTCTTTCTGAGACTGAATTTACTTTTTAAATTACAGTAGATTTTGTGAACCTGTTTTGTATCACATTCATTAGTGTAATAAACTTTAAACGCGTTTTCTGAAGAATGACATTTTGGTGTTATATGACTTTACGCCAACGGTCATAACTTCATAATAAATGGGCCGATTTACAAAATTCTAATTTTGTTTTGTAGACAGTAGTTGTGAATGTGTTTTCTATGGAGAATCTAATATATATTGTTATAAACACATTTTTTATGCATATTTGAATCCTAATATTTTGTTAAAAACTATGTATTTTTTTAAACTTTTTATTTAAAAACTTATAATTAAATAAATATTTAATTTAAATTCAAAATTCTCCATAGGAACATGCGTCAATATAATATCTTTTATTTGCAATAAAAATAATACCTCTAAGTTAATTACAAGTTTATTTATGTATGTTCTAATAATGTTCTAATTAGTCACTTTAATTGCAATTAGCTGATTAAAAAATTGACTGAAAAAACAAAAAGTTTATATATAAAAAATGCATCCTTTTTACTTCTGATATACTGCCAAAAAGTTTGAAATTATTACCTAAAAATTAAAGAAAATCATTTCAATTGTATATGTATACCTTAAGGCAGGGGTTCCCAACCTTTTTGCACCTGCGTACCACTTGACTTTTTGAGAAATTTTGGCGTACAACCAGACCTAAATATTTAAATAAACGTATAATATTTACTCTTCTAAAAATGTTCAAAGGCTTTTTGAATTAAATTCCTGAGAAAACTTCATATTTAATGGTTAGATATTTGTTTATTTATAACATGCTTATAATAAAGGAGAAATAAAAAGATTAAAATGGTATTAATTTACAGTTTTATTTATTACCCATAGGTCTAAAAACATACAAATAAAAAATTAGTACAAACTCAGCAAAAAATTAATTATCATACAAAATATACTTTTAAAGTCTTTAGTGCGAAACTTGTTGTATGACTGTGATTAAAATATCAACATTAGGAGTAATGGAACTTATCTTCAATCTTAAGTCTTCTTCAACACTTATTTTGCTTCTATGTTTATTTTTTATGTACAAGAGTTCAGAAAATCCACTCTCGCACAAGTAACTCGTAACAAATGGCATAAAAATAGCAGAGCTTGCCAGAAGATCAAAAGGTACTCTGTTTTACATCCGATCCAGAAGTTAATTAAAGATTTCTCTTTAAAATAATCTTTCATGGAACTCTCTTCTGTAAGATCGATAAAACTTTCTTTTACTTCACCTGAAACCACCGTACCACCTGAAACGTTCCTGCGTACCACCGGTTGGGAACCCCTGCCTTAAGGAGTAGCCGCCTCCGCATTGTCACTTCCGGCGGTTGTTACATTAATCGCTCACCGAGACGGATAAAAAAAAATGGGCGGATTTGTTTTCGCGGATCTCCACCAAAAAAACGTTTCTCGCTATTTTGGACCGACAAGCAATTGCTAGAATCGTGCCATTGACCCTCCCGTTCCTGTTTATGGTGGCATGAACTTAGAACCTACGCAGAATGTTTTTTTTCACTCAACTAGGAAGTTAATTTTTATTTTGTTTTCCTAATATAGGATGAAATTTAACGACTATACTAAACTTCAACTTAACTTGACATCACTTAGACGGTAGATCGTCACAGTGCTCATAGGTATTTAATCCATTCTGGTTGTGTGAAAGCATAATGTTCGCCAATCTTCATTCCCTGTAGAGAACAAAAGGCTATAAGGTTTGGCGAGAATTATGTCTTCACTCCGCCAAAATGGATTAAATACCTATGAGTACGGTGACGATCTATCGTCTAAGTCAGGGGTTCCCAACCGGTGGTACGCGGGGACGTTTCAAGTGGTACGGTGGTTTCAGGTGAACTAAAAGAAAGTTTTATCGATCTTACAGAAGATAGTTCCATGAAAGATTATTTTAAAGAGAAATCTTTAATTAACTTCTGGATCGGATGTAAAACCGAGTACCCTTTGATCTTCCGGCAAGCTCTGCTATTTTTTATGTCATTTGTCACGAGTTACTTGAGCACGGTGAAGCCTATGAGCACGGTGAAGATCTATCGTCTAGTGATGTCAAGTTAAGTTGGAGTTTAGTATAAGGCACGAAATTTAGCCGCTTAGAGAATTGGTTGGACACTTCGAATATTTACCGATCTCTTCATAATTTCCGAAATTATGAAACCAAAAATGGCAAAGTCGATTCGCGATAGCTCGAAGTCTGATGAGTTGAATATTCGTTTATCTCGAAGTTTTCATTAGGTCCCAAGACAATTTAATGTAATAGAAAATAACTTTCGAGTGGCTTCCGATAGCTCGAAGAATTTAACCAGTCCTTTGAGCTTCGAGTTATCGCGAATTGACTGTACCATGATCGCATCTATTTGCTGTAAAATCAGTAAAAAATCAATCGGAAATGATTAGAGGTCGGCGATATATCGATATTTCTTTAAAAAAAAAAAATCGATATTAAAAGTATCGATAAAAGTCACCGATATATCGATATTTTTAAACATTTTTAGTTTTTTGAACGTTTTATAGTTCTATGTGTTTTTTCGATTTTCTTTATTCCCTTTTCAAAAACTTCAAAACTAAAGTTTGAATTTGGCTGAGAGGCAGTTAAAATGTCACCAATATTCAATATTTTGCCACACACTTAAAAGCTATTGAAAATTATCTAAACTTTTCTTAAAATCACTGCACCAACTAAGCGAAAATATAATTTTTTTTTTTTTTTGTAATAGATTCATTTCAGTTGAAAAAGTAGGCACCTTACAAAAAGCAATCTTGAAAAGTAGAAATTTGCCCCGAAAAAATTTGTTTCTGGCAAAATTGAAAATCAAATTAAAAAAAAAAAAAAAAAATCATGTATCTATATACCGATATTTTATCGATATTTTTTTCTATGCAACGATATAGTTTCGATATTTATTTTGAACGATATTTCCGACCTCTAGAAATGATACAGAAGTGGAGGCCCGTGGTCAAAAATTTTAATGCATCAGGAACAGTGACCCCCCCCCCCCTCACTTCCCACATTCATTCATGAATGGAAATACTATAATCTTAATTAATCAAACTCAAAGTTTCCTTTCAATATTTACAAAATGGTATGAGAAAGAAAATAGAAAAAAAAAAAAAAAAGCAAAAAAAACACACCCCCAACCTTGTATTTACTAACTTATAACGGGGGGCCATGTTCCAAAAATGTTCAATTATAACTTTTAGTACTAACTTAAGAAGTAACAAGAAACCACACGTGCAAAATTATCAAGGAAACATTACTGTTAGGTGGAGAAAATTCTAAGAAATGTCCATTTCTCTCCCACCAAAACCCATCCCCACCCCATTCACACAACAGCCAATCAGAACATCGAATTTATAAGTACAGCTGAAGTCGCGAAATTCGTAACGGCTGCATTTGGAACCATGCCACATACATTTAGGGTAGAGGAAGATTCTATAGTAGCAGTTGGATCAATGGCAACGGTGCAGCCCGTTTGAAAATGGTACTCTCTGGCTGTACTCGCTCGACCATCATCATATTTATTTGACTTGAAAGTTTATTTTTTTCCTTAATTGTGCATTGCGTATCAGGTTTGCTATTTATCAGAGATTTTTTTTTACTTACTGCCGAAACTCCATCTTCATTTGCGATTCTAATCTTTCTATACCACATGAGTCGTCGTCACTGTAATACAGAATAAAACAGGCTTCGGCAAGGTTATTTACACGGGCACTAGTAACCAAACAACGCTGGCCAATATCGCTCGACCAATCTCGTTAAACGTTGTAAGTCGGCCGTTGTTAAAAATATTGGCCTATCTCACCCAGTGCTGTATAAAATTATCTGAAAGTTTTGAAGGAGCGGGAGAACGGAAGGCAAAAATATATATTTTGTGATGTTTTTGACCTGTTTATTTTTTTAAAAAAATTGCATAGTGTGGAACGATGCTCCAATTCCGCCCAGAATTGGCCAAATTTCCAAGAACCTCCGTCTTCGATATTGGCTTATACTGCTGTGCTACGTGGGATAGAAAATGATTATACACATGATTGGATGAATTTTAATAACTGGTTCAGCTCGAGATTCATGCACCGAATGCTAAAAAAAATCCATCCAATTGTTGAGTAGCTACAATAGCTCTCTGGCCGTAATGTAAGTGATCAATAATTAAACTCATAAAGAAGTACACACTGAATCAATGCTAGTGGTTAATATAATGACATTTATTTACACTTTAAATATATTTACAATATTCTGGTTATGTAAGTTAATATACTGTAACAATTTAATACAATTTCTACTATGACGATCTTAACTAACAAATTATTGGAATTCGAATTAGCCATGATAACTTTAAGTTAAGTTACAATTAACCATTTAAGAACCTTCATTAATAAGGTAACGTTATTATCGCGGAATTGACTGTGAGGATGAATATAAGTGAGGACGCTTACCACTTAGTTGTCTACCCATGGCTCTGATGATTAACCCTCGGAACAGGCACTGTCTCAAGCGGTATAATCCAATGGCACTAGCATCTGAGGATCCACACTCCTCATCACTGGTATCTGATAACTAACTCTCAACTTCGAATCTGAATCTCAATCTGAATGATGTCCCCCGAATGATTCCTTATATTTATACACCTTGCTTGTTTTCGAGTTAAGCATTTTTACAATAATATTTGTCTCGTTCCATACCACCTGGAATCTACGTTATTGTTGTTGTTGTTGGAATCTATAACTTGGTTAACAATCCATGTCATCCTGTCCCCCTCGTTCTTCATGTGTTCTATCGGTCAACAACAACCTGTTTTCGTAAGAAATGCTATTTATTCTGCATCTAGGAATTTAATACAATGTGGTATACTTATTTATGATCCATCCTGTGCCCCTCGTTTCCCACATGTTTCCTCGTCAACAACAGCATGTTTTCGTAAGAAATGCTACTTTTTCTGCATCTGGGAATTTAATAAAATGTGGTATACTTATTTATGATCCATCCTGTGCCCCTCGTTACCCACATGTTTCCTCGTCAACAACAACATGTTTTCGTAAGAAATGCTACTTTTTCTGCATCTGGGAATTTAATAAAATGTGGTATACTTATTTATGATCCATCCTGTGCCCCTCGTTACCCACATGTTTCCTCGTCAAAACAACCTGTTTTCGTAAGAAATGCTATTTATTCTGCATCTAGGAATTTAATACAATGTGGTATACTTATTTATGATCCATCCTGTGCCCCTCGTTACCCACGGGTTCTATCGGTCAACAACAACATGTTTTCGTAAGAAATGCTACTTTTTCTGCATCTGGGAATTTAATAAAATGTGGTATACTTATTTATGATCCATATTTTCGTGGTACTTTTATTCACTGACCCCACCTGTCAATACGATCTGAAAGTATCCCCATTCCTTCCCACGGACAACAATACCTTTGTTATGAATATAATTCGCGATACAAGCTTCCCCCCTGACTGGAATCCTCACCTGTTGTTGAAGTTGTTGGAGGACTGTTGAGTTATGTACCAAAACGAAATAGAACTCTCCAACACAATGACCAATAGTAATTTGGTTCACTTTTACTTACGACTTACGTCATTTTTATAATTATGTATCGACAGTGGTAGAAGTGGAGGGAAAAAAAAAAAAAAAAAAAGAAGTGAGGGCATGCCCAAAAGTTGGTGATCATGTGCATCACCTCCCCCCCCCCATCTTCATCGATACATTTTATAATTTCTATTATTACAATATTAACTAGTAAGAAAATAATTTATACTTCCTAACACTAACCTAACATGGAACAAGGGTCCAAAATTTATTGTTATTTCAATGAATATTCCGCGACTTAGTTTTTTTGCTAGGAAGTAAGAGATATATTTAAATAGCTTTGTCTTTATATAAACAAGAATAGAAATTTAACTTAAAAGAAAGTTCCTCCAAAGTTAAAAGTTGACCAAGCGTAACAGTATTTGTCGATAAAAATATTTATATCTTTATAGTCCGAGAGGTGACTGCAAGTTTAGGTACCCCATCGAACATCATTCTGAATTTTTTATAGAAATTGGAGAAAAGTGAGTAGATTAGGAATCCACTGGTCTGCCGTGGCAAAAATGGCCGAAACTGATCAATAATCGACTTGGAATGAGTTGAACTACAATCCGATTGCCAATTATGTCATAATTTGCCAAAAATAGAACAAACTTATTCGTCTGGCAACCCACTTCATTTTGATTTTCAATGAGAAAAAGCGCAAACGATTTCTGATCTTTGGCAAGGAAAACTTATATCTTTTAAAAGTAAGCCAACTTGGCGACATCAATTACATCATAAGTGACGTAATATTTTTTGCCAACTTGGCTCCCTTTTAATAGATGCAAGTAGACCGTCGCCAGATATCTGAATCGTCTGCAACCTTCTTAATTGAAAATTAAAGAGTGAGGGTTACCAAATAAAAAGAAATGCTCATTATTTGGCTAGTTATGGCGCATTTGGCAATTGGATTTAGTTCAACTTATTAAAAGTCGATTTTTGACCAATTTCGGCTATTTTTGCCACGGCAAACCAGTGGATTCGTAATCTACTCACTTTTCTCTAATTTCTAAAAAAAATTCAGAATGATGTTCGATGGGGTCTAAAAATTGCAGTCGCCTCTCAGTCTATTATACCAAAGTAGTACAATACAATTTTATAATAATATGATAAATAGTTTTAAAATTTTCAAATGGGGGGAAAAAATCACTTTTTCTCAGTGTCACTACATTTTTAAAGGTTGATGTTAGTTTTCGTTAGTAGTTTATAGGTGGATTTAGTGTTTTTAAAAGTGGGGGGGGGGGGTATGGATTTCAATAGTTTTAGAAGTGGGGAGATACATGGGTATTTTTTTTCAAAAGCGGAGGGACGCGTCACCCTGCGTCTACCCCATCGATATAGATAAACAACTGGATAGACTGCTTAACGCTGGGAAAATGAAGCCGTTGCCAGATGCCGTTGGTGGGATAAAAAATACGGATTGGCCGAGGATTGAAAATAATTTTGGGTTGTACACAGCAGAAATGTCAATAGTAGACTTTAATTACTAATAATGAGCAAAAAAATATATACTCTAACACTTTACAAGGCTTTTCGCATTCCCATCCAACTATAAAAGTGAACTGTGATTGGTTAATCATCCCATCAGCTTCCCAATCCCCGGCGCGTTTTTCTCTTTGCATTGACAATGGAGCAGTCTATCCAGTTGCTTATTGATATCGATGGTCTACCCACACTTCTAGCACTGTGTATCGATAAACTGTTGTAAGATCTGAGTCAATGTAGGAAAGACCAAAATAATCTTCAAGAATACGTACGTACTTAGTAGAAATCTTCTAAATGTTTATTTAATTTTTTTCTAGGATTTATTTTTAACCTTTATAACCTTATTTTTATTTGTTTATGACCCTTTCACCAACATAACTAATAATGGATTACGTTACTTATTAAGAATAATCTCATTATATGTGCAAACATGATTTCTCTTGACATATATCTCAACAAAAGGCATTATTTTTTCAGAATCAACAACCAAATGAACGCTAGTCAACTAATCAAACAAATTAAAGCTGAAACCTGAATATTATTATTTGTGGAACTGGAGTTATGCTTGTTTCCAATTACTTCGCCAAATATGATATCGTCGAAATGAAAGATGTAATACAAATCGATTTATCGATTATCTCGTTACCTTGACGTTTGGTCCACTGACCTAAAAATAGAAAAGGTCCTTTTAAGTGATAATCTTCAATTGAAAGATCGAAGGTCAAATTTATTTACAAAATGTAGGCTGTCTTAATGCTTTTGTGGCTCTTACTTATCTGATCACACGAAAGAATTGCAACAAAAGAATCATCGTAAAAGTTACGAATTTTAGGTTTCCTTAGAATGAAGGTCGGCAGACTTATCTGTTCTGAGAGTCAAACATTTGGTTAATCGGAGTCGCAATATTTTTTTGAAAGAGTCGCAAAATAAATAAGAGCAGTACAAATCTGAGCATTTAGATGCAAACATTTTTATACCACTTCAATATCATGGCAGATGAGACAGTCTGCTGTCTATTTTCGTTTGGAATGAACTAGAGGTCGGCGATATATCGATACGACGATATTTGTATCGATATATTTTTAAAAAATATCGATACAGATCACCAATATATCGATATTTTAATTATTATTTTTTTTTTTTTTAGTTTTTTGATGATTGTTTTGTAGTTTCATGTGTTTTTTCTTTATTCCCTTTTCAAAAACTTCAAAACTGAAGTTTGGACTTGGCTGAGAGACTGTTAAAATGACATCCTAACACAAAGAGAAACATAATGCAATGGAAAGATAAGATCATTTATTAGTAGTCAGTAACACAGCGCCGTTTTTGTTGCCAATGTGTGCCTGGAATGTGCAGCTAATTTTAAATAGTAAAAACTTCTCGATCAGCAAAATAAGCGGTAAACTGCTTTTCAAAATGTCTTCTTTAAAAAGAAATGTGAATTTATGCATTGACATCCAAATTTATATCACTTATACTTATTGATAATATAATTTATTTATTAAAGCAATTTTTATAATTTATTTATTAAAACAATTTTGGCATGAATTCATGAAAATTAGAAATCGAACTTCGTTTCTGGCAAATTTGAAAATCAAATAAATAAAAATCATGTATCGATATATCGATGTTTTATCGATATTTTTTTTCTATGCAACGATATAGTATCGATATTTATTATTGATCGATATTTCCGACCTCTCGAATGAACACATACAGTTCAGACCATTCGTTCTTAAATTCACTGTTTCCCTCATCAATTTTTCTCTTCCTTTTGAACGAGATCGAGGCCATGCTTTTTTTTAAAAAATAAATTATGCAAAAAGCGTTTTAACAGACCGCGCAGCCATGTTCAGCGAAAGGTGCTTTCTACCTATGTCGGAGACGAGAGAACAACAAATTGCAACAAAAGATCGATGCAACTGAGACTGCAATGCATGATGGGCGCACGCTTATTACGCATTCTGATTGTTTCGTATTTCGACTGAGAAGATAGCTGGGGACTTGGGGGTGCTTTAGACGCTGATTTTAGATTTTAAGGGGACTGTTAAGGCAAAAATTTCGAAAATTTCTATTTTTATATTTTAGTGGAAATATATAGCCTGCAATTCTAGCTTTCAGTACATACCTTACTTTTGCTGATCCGAGAAGAATTAAGAATATTATTTGAGTTTTTGTAAGCGCGCCTAGCAGAAATCGTATGTATTTCAATTTCTTAAATTGCATTTTTCTCTTCATGTGTATTTTAAGATTTTTAGGTATTCGATTTGTTCCTTGCGATTCAAAAGTTGATGTATTTTTTTTAAATTTATATATATTGTTTACTATACTATTTTGAACATAATTGTGCATGGATTTTGGAATCGGGTATTTTTTTATTGTTTTACAGTAATTATCGTAATGCTTCTATTTAAAAAGTTTACATTTTTTGCGATAGTACCAAAGTTTTACTTTTAAATAATTAACCAATGAGTCAAATTCAAAATCCATGCACAATTATGTCAATATATATTCAATTAGCTTGTACAAAAAAATTGAGACAGATTGCAAAAAAATTTGAATCGCAAGGAGCGTTTTTAAAATTACGGAAAAAACGCTAAATTTTTCAATAAAAATTTAATTTCTTGAAAAAAAATCAATACAAATTTTTGAAATTTTAGGTTGTGTTTCATCTAATTGCTATTGAACTGCATAAATAATTTAATGAATTTTAGACAAAAATTGAAGAATTTTTATTTTTGACTGAACAGTCCCCTTAAGTTGTTTTATAGCAAGGATGCGATATGTTAAAAGGAAGACAAGGTCTAAAAGTACAATCGAATTGCTTATAAAAGTTGGCATTTCGTGGAAAGGGTTTATAACAACAACTTTGTTTATATGGGATAGCTTTTACTAGATATCATTTTTCTATGGTATCATCAGAAATTCATATACATAATTTTATTATTTTTTGATATCTACAGCAGATTAAACTGAGTCAGTTTAACTACTGCTTCATTGTAGATGTGAATGGACAATTTCCGCTTTTTTATAAAAACGAGTGAAATTAGTTTATGTTGTTACGAATTTTTGTATATTTGTAATTATTTCGTAGTGTTAATTTTGTAAATAGTAAAATTTATGTACATTTCGCATAAGGCAGTGCAATAGTTCGTCGTTAGTTTGCTTCCCCGCAATGTGTGTCTCAATGCTTGATAATGAGTTTCACAGAGGTATAGCGCTGGGAAGCGAGTTTTACAAGGAGCAGGGCATTTAACATTATGGTAATGGTAATCTCGCCAAATTGGCGAGATAGGGCCAAATTGGCAAGATAGAGCCAAATTGGCGACTAATTTTTGTCGACAAATTTGGCGACCATTTGGCGACATTTTCGGTCCCCATGTACATGTATAGGACTTTTCGACTACGATCTGGAAAGTTCTCCAAATATCTACCGCTAGAAATTTCAAGAATGTTCGCCTCCCCTATATAAGGCCGGCCGTGAGTTGTTGACTGATTTTGAGTCACTGAATTAGCTAACTGGTGAGTTGACTGGAATTACTGAGTTGAGATACTGAGCCTCAGTGAGCATTCAGAGTAGTTCTAAAGCGAACTGTATTGCATTGTCTTTTGCGGCGATTTAGCAGTTGTGTTGTCAAGTTTTTAACTGCTGTTTTGTGCTCTATTGTTGTGAAAAGAGCTGTATTGAGTCTACTAGAACGAGAAGTTCTGGAGTTGTAAGAGAATCTGTGAAGAGTTATATTGGAATAAATTTCTGCAAGTTTTGATCTGCTTTGGCTTCAAATCTTTCGAACCCATCCTACGCAACAATATTTATGAGGAATTTCTTTCCGATTCCAAATATTAAAAAAAAATTTCTTTTTCAAAATTGGTTATTTAAATACTAAGAAAAGAAAATGCCCGAAAACCCTATCCGATAAAAAAGCTACATTTAATCTGTGACGTCAACACTTTCTTCCGTTTCTATGGTTATCGAGAGGTTTCTGCCAAGGTGCGAGTTTCTTTCGAAAATGAGGAACTTTCACTTTTTTGTTTTCTTTTATTTTTAAATAAAAGTTGAGAAAAAATCACGAAAAACAATACCATTCTTTCCAAAATTTGAGCTCGGATAGATAGTTAAAATAAATATTTAGCTTTTCACTTTGCGATTTGGAGGGAAAAAGCTGCTTTTGCGTGTGACGTCAACGCGCAGATGATGAACAAGTCTAAAATCTGTTTGTGGCCGACCAAACGGTATGGTGGTTAGCGTGCTAGCTTCTAGACCGCGAGGTTGCGGGTTCCGAGTCCCGTGTAAGGCATGGATGTTTGTAAATGTATGTTGGCTTGTCTAATGACGAATGTTTCGGCGCATTATAGCCCTCGTGTTGCTGACGGCGCCAGATAAACTGAAAACAACCAACCAATATCTGTTTGAGAACAGGGTTCCTCCTCGGATTTTCGACGGAATCTATGCGTGAGAAAATCACGGTTTTTTTATGCGTTTTTAGTCACGTGACTTTTGCTTTGATTTCAAACTCGATTTTTGATTAATTGAAAGCGTAAAGATAAAAAAAATAATTGCACTGCTCAAATATATTCGTTGGATAACACTAGAAAATATAAAAAAATATTCATTTTCCTCACTTGTACAAGTTCCTCATTGCCATAATAGCACGTGCCGTTTGTAACGATTTGCAATCTGATTTCCTCTGCTGCGTTTCAAGCCAAGATTCTAGCCAAATTCGGAACAAGTGACGTCACATTAGCTATGAGCTAAATGAGTCGCTTTTATGGCTAAAATAAACCAGCGAACTTAGGTTGCAAATTAAAAAAAAAAAAGAAAAAGTGCAGTGAGTAGAAATTTGTGTGTTTATGGCCTTTTCGAAACATTTAGAATGAGGAACTTTCACAAGTGAGGAAAATGAATATTTTTTTGTATTTTCTAGTGTTATCCAACGAATATATTTGAGCAGTGCAATTATTTTTTATCTTTATGCTTTCAATTAATCAAAAATCGAGTTTGAAATTAGCCGAAATCAAAGCAAAAGTCACGTGACCAAAAACGCATGAAAAAAAAACCGTGACGTGGTTACGCAGAGATAAAGTCGCAAAACGAAGGAGAAACCACACTCATTCCTCGTCTAAAACAGGTTTTAGACTGGTTCATTATCTGCGCGTTGACGTTTCACGCAAAAGTGGCTTTTCCCCGCCAAATCGCAAAGTGAAAAACTAAATATTTTTTTTTAACTATCTATCCGAGCTCAAATTTTTGAAAGAATGGTATTGTTTTTCATGATTTTTTCTCCACTTTTCTACTTTTATTAAAAAATAAAACTAAAAAACGTGAAAGTTCCTCATTGAATTAAAAAAAAAAAAAAAAAATGCGGGAATTATCTATTGTGAAATAGTTTTATTTAGGCTTCGTTATTGCATAAGACGACAGCCCGCGCATCTTGATGGCCCTATTTCTCTAATACTTATGTCACGTGACTTGGGGCCTGACTGAGTTCTCTTCCGAGATATAAGATTGGACCAAATCTCTGTTGACTTATTCGAATAACATCTACGATAATGTGTTGACGTCAAACAATGATACCGGATAATCGATCCATCAAGTACTGTGTATTCGATCATCTGACGTTGGCAATATACAAATTTTGGGTTATATTCTTAAGGTGTAATTTACTCAAATTGAGTTAGGAATCGATATATTTTTGTTTGTTTTCCCTGCACTAGTTTTTAAATTATATTTCTATTTCATATTAGTCAGAGAGACGACTGCAATTTTTGGACCCCATCGAACATCATTCTGAATTTTTTATAGAAGTCGGAGAAGAGTGAGTAGATTAGGAATCCACTGGTCTGCCGTGGCAAAAATGGCCGAAACTGATCAATAATTGACTTGGAATGAGTTGAACTAAAATCCGATTGCCAAATATGTCATAACTTGCCAAAAAGATAACAAACTTTTTCGTCTGGTAACCCACTGCATTTTGATTTGCAATGAGAAAAAGAGCAAACGATTTCTGATCTTTGGCTCGGAAAACTTATATCTTTTAAAAGTAAACCAAATTGGCGACATCAGTTACGTCCTAAGTGACTTAATACTTTTTGCCAACTTGGCTCCTTTTTAATAGATGCAAGTAGATATCTGAATCGTCTGCAACCTTCTTAATTGAAAATTAAAGAGTGAGGGTTACCAAATAAAAAAATATGCTCATTATTTGGCAAGTTATGGCGCATTTGACAATTGGATTTAGTTCAACTTATTAAAAGTCGATTTTTGACCAGTTTCGGCTATTTTTGCCACGGCAGACCACTGGATTCGTAATCTACTCACTTTCCTCTAATTTATATAAAAAATCCAGAATGATGTTCGATGGGGTCCAAAAATTGCAGTCGCCTCTCAGTCTATATGCATAATTTTTTGTAATTATTTTTTATTTATTTTGTTTTAGATAGGTTATAAAATACCATCCTCATAAAAATGTTCAAAAAATATTTTATTTTAAATTTTATTTATCAATTTAAAAATATTGTGTATTGCTGGGAAAAACTGGGATTCAAATGACGTATATATACGTGCATGACCGTCACTGGATTTCCACAGAAAAGTCTTTTTATTTAAACGTAATGGTCGTCAATGAAACTAATAATTTTCAATCTGATAAATTTTCGTTTAATTGAGTTGTTGGTTTTCTTTGAAAGGTTTCTTTTTTTTTTTGTTGAACGAAATAGGTAATCGTGCGTTGGCGAAAATGTCAATAATGTGTCATCAATTATGATAGAACGACGTATCGCTTGATCATAATGAAGTATGTACGTAATCATTATAATGGTGTTATGAAATCTTACGAATGTTTGTAATTTAATAATGGAGGGTTGTAATTTAAGAACGCAATTTTGACTCACTAATGGAATTAAATAATTGGTTTGTTCTGATAAAGTAATCGAAAGTATTGTTACGAATTTTTTGTATATTTGTAAATATTTCGTAGTGTTAATTTTGTAAATAGTAATTTATGTACATTTCGCATAAGGCAGTGCAATAGTTCGTCGTTAAATTGGCTTCTCTACAGTGAGCATCTCAATGCTTGATAACGGGTTTTACAGAGGTAACTCTGGGAAGCGAGTTTCAAGGGGCAGGGCATTTAACATTATGGTAATGGGAATCTCGCCAAATTGGCGAGATAGAGCCAAGTTGGCGACGGTTTTAACGACTAATTTTGGGCCAAATTTGTCGAGAAATCGCCAAATGTCTCCAAACTTGGCGACCATTTGGTGACATTTTCGGTCCCCAGGTACATGTATAGGACTTTTCGACTACGATCTGGAAAGTTCTCCAAATATCAACCTCTAGAGGTTTCAAGAAGGTTCGCAGCCTCCTCTATATAGTTGGTTGTATTCAGATTATCTGGCGCCGTCTGCAACACGAGGGCTATAATGCGTCGAAACATTCGTCATTAGACAAGCCAACATACATTTACAAACACCCATGCCAACACGGGACTCGGAACCCGCAACCTCGCGGTCTAGAAGCTAGCACGCTAACCACTACACCGTTTGGTCGGCTGCCTCCTCTATATAAGTCGGCCGAGGAGGTTAGTCAGTTAGTTCTGGGATTTTGAGTCACTGAATTAGTTGACTGAAGATACTGAGCGAGCTGTATTGCATTGTCTTTTGCGGCGATTTAGCAGTTGTTGTCAAGTTTTTAACTGCTGTTTTGTGCTCTATTGAGGTGAAAAAGAGCTGTATTGTGTCTACTGGAATGAGAAGCTCTGGAGCTGTAAGAGAACTGTGAAGAGTTATTTTGGAATAAATTTCTGCAAGTTTTGATCTGCTTTGGCTTCAAATCTTTCGAACCCGTCCACACAACAGTTTTAACTTTTATAGGAACCGCTTGATGTCCATAGTGTTATGAATTTTACTCCTAGGCAATGATGGCACTGTTTTTACTAGATAAAAACTATTATTTATTCTCTTTTCAAAGGCTCATAAAATTTTTCCGAACAACAGTGCAATCCCTCCCAAGCTTCAACACAAGCTTTAGTAAAAACAACTTCGAACACAGCGATAATTCAGGCACACTCAAATAAGTAAACAAAGCGCTCAGATACTTCCATCGATATCCGAAGTCAAACTGAAACTCTCCCAATCCGCGGTCTTGTATTTATAGGTGCGCGTGAGAACTTTCTCGAAATATCCAGCCAACTTTTTTTTACATAATTGTAATTTATCCGAAATAATATGTGCATAAACTACGTAGAACGGAGATCTCCACTACGTGTTCGAAGACTGGCTGGCTGTTTTCAGATTATCTGGCGCCGTCAGCAACACGAGGGCTATAATGCGCCGAAACATTCGTCCTTAGACAAGAAAACATACATTTACAAACACCCATGCCTAACACGGGACTCGAACCCGCAACCTCGCGGTCTAGAAGCAAGCACGCTAACCACTATACCGTTTGGTCGGCACGTGTGCGAAGAAACTATGTGAAGAAGCTTTCAGCAAGATGGTTTCTGTCAAGAATAAATTCAGGAATAACTTAACTGAATCTCATTTGGACAATTTATTAAAATTGATTGCAATAAATACTCCGAAAGACATCGACTCTATTCATAAAATAAACTGGGCGATTTCGACCGCCAGCATCTCATAATGGATATCAACTGAAACGGAGTATTCTGGAAGTAGAGTTTTTAAAATACTTTTATTAAAAGTTAGATCAAGTCGCTTTGTCACGTTGAAACAAAAGATTCACTTCTCTTTTAGACTTGGATTTACTAATAATGAAAATTAGATTTTTTTTAATTATTTGGAAAAAAAAAAAAAAAAAAAAAATGAAATATCAATTGTAATTTTATTAAGATAAAGAAATTAATATTTGTTTCCAGTTTCCAGAAATGCTATATATTGTTTAATAGATAATAATTAAATATATATATTTTGGTGTATTTAGCCCGCGAAAAGCTCTAATATAAGTCACATGGTCCGCCTGTAAAAGCCGCGCTGTTCTAAAGTAAAATTCATTGCAGAAACATTAATATTTTTCACTTCAAAACTTAATACATGTTATTGAAAGCACTGCAAATTCAATTTAAGTAAACAATTTTGTCGCAATTTTGCAGAGCTTTTAATAACATGTAACAAGAAGCGAAGAATATTACTGTAGCTGCAATGGATTTTACTTAAGGTATACATATACGTTGGGAATCGCAAAAATTGACCCAAACAGGCATTTTTGTTTTGTTTTTTCCTTCTAAAATGTTCTCCAATTCATTATCTTTAAAATGATACCAATAACTTTCTTAAAGTTAAAATACTTTTTTAATTACATGCAATTTCGTAAAGGTCGACGTTTAAAACATATTGGAAAAAAGAAAATATCGAAAACTTTGAACTCAATTTCTGGAGAACTGAGGGAATGTACGCCAACATTGATATCTTAAGAGTTAATTAACTGATTTTTAAAATTTAAACTGTATAAGTTAGATAACATTTCAGAGCACGGGCCCTAGCTGTTTACAACAATTTTGGTACAAAACAGATTTTTTTTTATGTATTTTAGAATTTTTTTATTTTTGGAATTTTTTTATTTTTTCTAGTACTTTTCATGTTAAATGTTAAAATTTAAAAACTATTTAAGTTATGCCTTATATTTTGCTTGGTCCCGTGTATCAATACCTTGTCTTTAATTTCCAGTAAGAAATTTGTTTCAAAATTAATTAGGTATTATTTTATCAACGTGCAATTAGGCCTTAATTAGTGAATTAAAATTCAATTAATTAAATAAATATTTTATTTTTTTACTTTTTGTTACTGCAAATACATTACATTTTTTACTCTTGTAATTCTCACAAAAATTTGACACGTTGGCATAAGAACTAAAAAAAAAAATTGTCCAACGTATATGTATACCTTAAGAAGATAAGATTTTTTTTTTTTGTATTTCATTTTAAATTTGATTTAAATGAGAGACAATGCGACAAAATTGTATCCATAAATTGAATTACCTTTTCACTTCACTTTAAGGTAGTAGTCTGGTAACTTGGGTTGAAAAAAATCGATTTTTTTTCCCTTACTTATTTCGAAAGTGAAATATATTGGGAGTAAGAACATTGTAAAAATTTTAGACCGAAATTCGGAATATTAATGTAGTTATAATGAATATTTCAAAGCATCTCGTTGTTCTTGAGCACGTGTTCTTGAAATTTCATACGCGTTTTTCTCGAAACAACGTTTTTTTCGGTCCGCCCGGGAGAGAATTTTTTTTTCTTTTTGAAATTATTACACCTTTTAGTGACAATAACAGCCCCAAAATTTGATAGAACGCATTGTCATCGTCATCGAACCTATCTGCCAAGTTTCAGGTCGATTGGATGACAGGAAAAGGGTTAATTAGGCCTTCGCAGATTCCACTCCCGTCGACAAACAAACACACAAAATCGAAGTTAATATTGTTGCGTTGGATGGGTTCGAAAGATTTGAAGCCAAAGCAGATCAAAACTTACAGAAATTTATTCCAAGATAATTCTTCGCAGATTCTCTTAACAGCTCCAAAACTTCTCGTTTCTAGTAGACACAATACAGCTCTTTTCACAACAATAGAGCACAAAACAGCAGTTAAAAACTTGACAACACAACTGCTAAATCGCCGCAAAAGACAATGCAATACAGTTCGCTTTAGAACTACTCGGAATGTTCACTGAGACTCAGTAATTCCAGTCAACTAACGGACTCAGCAAACAACTAACTCCATCACCCGCTCTCCTGAGCTTTTATAGGGGAGAAGAACATACGTGAAACTTCTAGAGATAGACGTTTGGAGAACTTTCCAGATCGTAGTCGAAAAGTCCTACACATGTACATGGGGACCGAAAATGTCGCCAAATGATCGCCAAGTGTGGTGACATTTGGCGATTTCTCGCCAAATTTGGCGACAAAAATTAGTCGCCAAAACCGTCGCCAACTTGGCTCTATCACGCCAATTTGGCGAGATTCCCATTACCATAATGTTTAATGCCCTGCTCCTTGGTAAAACTCTCTTCCCAGTGTTATCTCTGTAAAACTCGTTATCAAGCATCAATACCCATATTGCAGGGAAGCCAAGCTCAGACGAACTATTGCACTGCCTTATGCAAAATATACATAAATGTTCCTATTTACAAAATTAACACTACGAAATATTTACAAATATACAAAAATTCGTAACAATATACAGGATTAAAAGAAAAAAACCCGGCTCGTACATATACAAACAATGACCGGCCTGGTGATTACAGCCATGGGCGCCCCCAGGAGGGTGCAAGGAGGTGCACTTGCACCCCCCTGGCTCTTAAAAATTAAAAAAAAAAAATGAGGGAAAATATGTAAATTACAAGATAAAAAAAAGCACATATGCCGTCTATACTTTTATGTTACAATAAGCATTTTTTTGTTCTATTAATTTAGTCTTTTGTTTCTTTCCTATGTCGTTTTTTATTAATACTTGCGTGACGATTTTCTGACGCCCGTTATTAGAGGCTAATGAGTATACGTATTGTTACGAATTTTTGTATATTTATAAATATTTCGTAGTGTTAATTTTGTAAATAGGAAAATTTATGTACATTTTGCATAAGGCAGTGCAATAGTTCGCCTTTAGTTTTGTTTCCCTGCAATGAATCTCTTGATGCTTGATAAGGAGTTTTACAGAGGTAACTCTGGGAAGCTAGTTTTAAGGAGCAGGGCATTTAACATTATGGTAATGGCAATCTCGCCAAATTGGCGAGATAGAGCCAAGTTTGCGACGGTTTTGGCGACTAAATGTTGTCGCCAAACTTGTACATGTATAGGACTTTTCGACTATGATCTGGAAAGTTCTCCAAATATCTATCTCTAGAAGTTTCACGTATGTTCTCCTCTCCTATATAAGAACGGCCAAGTGAGCGGGGAGTTAGTTAATTGATTTTGAATCACTGAGTTAGTTGTTAGCTGAGTCCATTAGTTGACTGAAATTACTGAGTCTCAGTGAACATTCCGAGTAGTTCTAAAGCGAACTGTATTGCATTGTCTTTTGCGGCGATTTAGCAGTTGTGTAGTCAAGTTTTTAACTGCTGTTTTTTGCTCTATTGTTGTGAAAAGAGCTGTATTGTGTCTACTAGAACGAGAAGTTCTGGAGCTGTAAGAGAATCTGTGAAGAATTATATTGGAATAAACTTCTGCAAGTTTTGATCTGCTTTGGCTTCAAATCTTTCGAACCCGTCCACGCAACAGTATTTATTCCTTTTATTGAATAATCATTTCCCGTGTAGTTCTCAAAAATTCTAGGAAAATGTTTTGTTTTTTAAGTCATCATATATACTATCGTGAAATTTAGTTTTAGAATTCAATTAAACATATTCCAACACTGCCTTCGTGTTTCATTTTGATAATTTTTTTTTCAGTATATCCGAAACTTGGAATTAATAATTTTTTTTTACTGTAGTGTATTTTTGCATCTTCGAGTTCCTCTATTCCAAACACTGTCTATTGAATGCCGTGAGATCTAGTTGGATGATAAAAAAAATCGTTAAAAGTATATATTTTAGTATTTTTACTATTTTTTTCCTCTTGAACAGGGTTGCTCTTTCCAAAATAAATACCATGAATTTTAACTATTGTCAAAGAGTATAATTTATAATGCGTAATTATTAATTAACATTTATAAAAAAATTAATGATTTTGATAAAAATCTAGTCTTGCACCCCCTTGCAAATATTCCTGGGGGCTCCTATGATTGCAACCCTAAATCCAGTAGGCCCCTGTACTTAGGTTTCCACTGCATTTCTCCGTTATTATATCCCTCTAGTGCAGCTTTCGCCACTAACTTTTAGAGGCGAGCCGTATGACTAATGTTGGAGCTTTTCGCGGGCCGTATGCATCAATACATGTTGTTGTTGTTGTTTCTAATCTCCCTTTTGTCTGACGAAGTCAGACAATATCAGTGAAGCCATTGACATTAATGAAGTCTGACACTAGTTGTGGACAGTTATAAATGTCCTCCCAGTCCAGTCCAAGGCAGTCCAAAATGTGCCGAGGTGATGCCTGTTCTTTTTTGGCATTTAGGGCAAAGAGGAAAATTTTTGCTTCCCCCGGAATATGTTAGGCCTTTAAGGTGACCACTAGCAAGTCGGGACAGACGGGTATTGGTGTGCCTATCACAAGGAAGAGATAGGGAGTGTCCTGGCTTTTTGGCTTTATACCATTCGTGAGATGGAGGTATATGCCATTTCGCTTTATTTTGAGCAATTTTCTTTGAGTATAACTCTTGATATGTGAGTTCTTGAGTAGAGAGGACAGGGTGTTCTAGTCCCTCCTTAGCAAGAGTGTCATCCAATTCATTTCCGTGGATGTCTACATGTGACGGGATCCACTGAAAGTGCACTTTGTGCAGTCGGGATATGCTCTTGACTTTGCGTATTATGGATAGACTGGTTTTGTCTCCCACGAGGGCCCAGTTTTTGAGGTGTTGAATGGAACTTCGGCTATCGGATAGAATCCATAAGTCTCCGTAGTTGACCTCGCCAAAGATATTCTCTAAACCCAGGTCAATTGCTATTAATTCGCTTCGAAAGACAGAGCAATCAATACATGTATATTCTATTATAATCGATTTAACAATATATAACATTTCTAAAAACTGAAAAAAAAAAATTGATTTTTTTTTTTTTTAAATTTTAGTAAAATTACAATTCATATTTGATTCTTTTTTTCAAATAATTAAGATTTTTTTTTTCATTATTATTAAACTAAAGTCTAAGTTGATTGTTTTCAGATATCTGGCGCCGTCAGCAACACGAGGGCTATAATGCTCCGAAACATTCGTCATTAGACAAGCCAACATACATTTACAAACACCCATGCCTAACACGGGACTCGGAACCTGCAACCTCGCGGTCTAGAAGCTAGCACGCTAACCACTATACCGTTTGGTCACTAAAGTCTAAGAAAGAAGTGAATCTTTTGTTCCGACTTGACAATGGGATTTGATATAACTTTTAATAAAAGTATTTAAACTGCACTTCCAGATTGATCTGTTTTAGTCGATATCGAATGCTAAACGATGGTGGTCGCAATCGTTTAGTTTATTTTATATATAGAGTCGATGTCTGTCGCAGTATTTGATACAGTCAATCTTAATAAGTTGTCCAAATGAGATTCAGTTTAGTTATTCCTGTAGTTATTCTTGATGAAAATCATCTTGCTCAAAGCTTCTTCGTATAGTTTCTTCGAGCACGAAGTGGAGAACTCTATTCTACTTAGCAGGGATCCCACGGTCATTGAAAGTCATTAAAATTGCTTAATATTTTTGAAATTGTTTTCAAGGCCTTGAAAGTACCTGAAAATGCTTAGAGGTGATTAAAAGTCCTTGAAAATGCTTAGAGGTCCTTAAAAGTCCTTAATTTTTGTGGATGTTGTGTGCCCAACTGCAAAATTTATAAAAATAACAACTCAGACTTACTCTCCCTTTGTGACCGCTACTTATCCGCATCGTATCAGAATTCTCTGATATATTTGTATTACTCATGCACCAACTTGTAGCTTTTTTGGTAGAATGTACATAATTAAAAGTTTACATCTAGGCATGATGCCTGGAAACAAAATTTCAAAGGTCCTTGAAAACATTAATTAGGTCCTTAAAAGTCATTGATTTTCATTCTGTGATTTGAGTGGGAACTCTGCTTAGTAAACACGTACTATTCTGGACAAATTACAATTATGTAAAAAAAAAAAAAAAAATCCATATTGTGAAATTTGAATTTTTAATCTTCTGATCTGCTGGCGGGCCGCAGAAAAATCTATCGCGGGCCAAATCCGGCCCGCGGGCCGCGTAGTGGTTAACGCTGCTCTAGTGAAACCTGGCGACGTTGCCACTTTTCAGTGATATAATTGTATTCCACATGGACTACAAACTCAATCTCCGTTTTCCAAACCTCGATTAGTATGCAGAAGCCTTACGTAAACATCATAACTTTTTTTTTTGTATAAAAAAAAAACACTTTTTAAGTCCACTCACATGTAGCGTGATTGTGTGACAATGGGGCTGACATACCAAAGACCATGCATCACTTTTTTCTTTTATCTTTCAGTAATAAATATCAAACTGTAATTTCAACGGATGCGACATGGTTTTTTTTCTTTCTGATGATGTTAAAAAGTGAACTGCGCAATGTATTATATGCGATGGCCGTGACACGCGTCACTGGAAGCTTGGTCATTGTCTGACCTGGTCACCATGAATATTCAGCCGGAGCATCGTGTAACATGTGGGAAAATGTATTGTCACCTTGGATAAAGTTGGAAAACAATTCGTGATGGATATCTTTGTTGAAACGAAAAAACGAGAAGCATGTGTACGTGTGCATTGTTTAATAAGTATTCACCGCTGGTTCACTGTAAGAAAAAATGGCTCAACTTCTAGAAAAAAAGTTGTGGTCCCACACAGCCTCAACTCTCTGTTGTTTTATGAATGTTGGAAAAACACGTTCTAGAAAGTTTTAGTGAGTTTCTTATGTTTTAAAGAATTATACAACGCACTATGCTGAAAGGTAAATAAAATTGTTGTTTTTTTAGTATACTATATATATTATATAAATAAACTATACTGAATTGATCAACGTTTATTTTATTACTATATAAGGCATGAATTAAAGTAGATACTTGTAGTCCGAGAGGCGACTGCAATTTTTGGACCTCATCGAACATCATTCTAAATTTTTTATAGAAATAGGTTGGTTGGTTGTTTTCAGATTATCTGGCGCCGTCAGCAACACGAGGGCTACAATGCGCCGAAACATTCGTCATTAGACAAGCCAACATACATTTACAAACACCCATGCCAACACGAGACTCGAACCCGCAACCTCTCGGTCTAGAAGCTAGTACGCTAACCACTATACCGTTTTTATAGAAATAGGAGAAAAGTGAGTAGATTAGGAATCCACTGGTCTGCCGTGCAAAAATGGCCGAAACTGATCAATAATCGACTTGGAATGAGTTGAACTTAAATCTGATTGCCAAATATGTCATAACTTGCCAAAAATAGAACAAACTTATTCGTCTGGCAACCCACTTCATTTTGATTTTCAATGAGAAAAAGCGCAAACGATTTCTGATCTTTGTCTAGGAAAACTTATATCTTTTAAAAGTAAGTCAAATTGGCGACATCAGTTACGTCATAAGTGACGTAATATTTTTTGCCAACTTGGCTCCCTTTTAATAGATGCAAGTAGACTGTCGCAAGATATCAGAATCGTCTGCAACCTTCTTAATTGAAAATTAAAGAGTGAGGGATACCAAATTAAAAAAAAAATGCTCATTATTTGGCAAGTTATGGGTTATGGCGCATTTGGCAATTGAATTTAGTTGAACTTATTAAAAGTCGATTTTTGACTAGTTTCGGCCATTTTTGCCACAGCAGACAGTGGATTCGTAATCTACTCACTTTTCTCCAATTTCTATAAGAAATTCAGAATGATGTTCGATGGGTCCAAAAATTGCAGTCTCCTCTCATTCTATTAAGAGAGATTTTTACGTTCTCTAGAACTGGCTAGTTAATAATAGTTGCCAGATGTAAGTTCCTTTGGTTACAGTCAATTATCAGACAGTTTCGATACACATTTAATATAAGACAGTTTAGATATAAAATATAACCTCCTAAGACCCCTCGTACATTTAAATGCACATCGGATTTTGGGCGCATAATTTATCTTTGCATGAAATAGCCGATTTCAGTCCTACAGCTGATGATAGTTCCACCTATTGTGACGAAGTAGAGCCTGTAAAGAAACGACAAAAAAACAGTGTTCCTCTGCCAGTAGAGGCGTTACGAAAAGTTGATGCGAAGCTCATGCCAGCAATGGACATATAGACTTTTTCCTCACATTGTCGGATGTCTGGATGTTCAGAGCAAACAAATTTTTTTTGCTCTAACTGTAAAGTATTTTTATGTATCACGTCCTCACGAAATTGCTTTGCAGTATTTCATGATTAAATTTCACATCTGAATTATTAAATTTCAGAATTTTTGCAAGCTTAATGAGATAGTCCTTTGTTTTGTCCCATCTTTAAAGTTGAAACCCATTCACTTTAAAAGTACGTTACATAGACCCAAAAGTAAAATATACATAAAAATTAGCTTTAAATCTTGTTTCAAACAGTTGTGGGTCTCAGGAGGATATCACAGTTTTCAATTACTTTAACTATTAGACTGAGAAGCGACTGCAATTTTTGGACCCCATTGAACATCATTCTGAATTTTGTATAGAAATTGGAGAAAAGTTAGTAGGTTACGAATCCACTGGTCTGCCGTGGCAAAAATGGCCGAAACTGTAGGATAATAACGCCCATTTTCATATCATCTCTCTAACCCTTCTACGATCCCCATCATATTAGTAAATGGTACATTCCTCTTTAAGTGATGTGCGCATATGTACTGCGCATTGCACAATGTATATGTAATCCAAGTGTCAAGGTTCATTCGCGTAAGATATGCCAGTCTGTTAGGAGTGTGTCTTTATATCTCCCCTTTTATGTTTTACCTAATTAAATAAATGCTACCTATAATCATAATTAATAAACTTTCTATTTTCTCGAACCAGTGCATACCATTTCTTTAATACTCTGCAACAGAAACTGATCAAAAATTGACTTTTAATAAGTTAAACAAAATCCAATTGCCAAATGCGCCATAACTTGCCAAATAATGAGTATTTTTTTTTTTATTTGGTAACCCTCACTCTTTAATTTTCAATTAAGAAGGTTGCACACGATTCGGATGTGTCGCTATGGCTTACTTGCATCTTTCACAAATGAGCCAAATTGGCAATAAACATTACGTCACTGATGACGTAACTGATGTCGCAAATTTTGCTTACTTTTAAAAGATACAAGTTTTCCGTGCCAGAGATCAGAAATCGTTTGCCCTTTTTCTCATTGAAAATCAAAATGCAGTGGATTGCCAGTAGGCCTGGGCGATGTTAACATTTCTGCATCGTGATATATCGGGAAGCAAACATCACGATGTCACGATACATCGCGATGTTAACTATGTGTATATATTTTTTTTTTACAAAATACTACAAAACAACGTTTTCATAGCACGCTATATAGTCGAAAGTTATGCTTACTTAGCTTTGTAAAATTTTATTAAATTCATTTTAGTTTTTTATGGTTTTAGGAAGTTTATTTTAAATAACATGAGCAGTGACCGAATTATTTTCAGGGGGATACACAAAGCATCCAAGGGGGTATAAGCAGTATAAGCCGGTTATTATTATTAATCTTGGTTTAATCCGTATTTTTCAATTTCTCTATCTTAATGAAATTTTACTTTGTTATTTTCCAGAGAAGGGGGGTGGGGGTTGGAGGATAAGTGCACTTCCTGGCGGTGCACATGTTACTTTAGTTATTGGATATTCTTAATTATTAAATCAAAAACATACTTTATAATGAATATTTTATTACTTACTATATACAATATAACTACGAAACAATAAAATGAAAAGTAATGCATAACGTTTAAAATTCTAATGATCTTTATTTTGTGGCAAAAAAATCTGCTTTTCCGCATTTTTAAGAAACAATGTTGGATTGAGTAATTAATCTTATGGAAATAAACTTTATTCAAATTGTACAAACAGAAAAAAATAAATAAATTATAAAACATTTACTTACGAATCAGAAGAAAAGAGCAATCAAACTAGAGAAACAACTGTGATCAGTCCATGCGTTAGTTCATATTTGACTTTGGCAGATATAACAAACAGCTCATAGTAATAAATAACCAGATTATCTTAACTGGGTAAGAACTAGACAGAAATAACCGCAATCCCCTAGCGTTAATAAATAAAGCAAAATAAAATAATAACAAGATAAAAAAATTTTTTTGAAGTTAATATAAAAGATTTCAAAGTACAAAAATGTGTCGGCAAGGGAGTTAATTAAGCCTCCGCAGATTTGCCCCCCATCGACAAACACGAAAAATCCGAGTTATTATAAAGGATTTAAAAATAGAGGAAGTCTTGTGTTTCCTTCCTGAAAATCTCTTCTTTATAGATGACTACGAAGAAGAGATTCATGACTGGAGAAGAGATTCATGACTGACCGATCTCATGACTGGAGATCGCACTATTTTCCTCCCTCGAGACCGCGAGGTTGCGGGTTCGAGTCCCGTGTTAGGTGTTTGTAAATGTATGTTGGCTTGTCTAATGACGAATGTTTCGGCGCATTATAGCCCTCGTGTTGCTGACGGCGTCAAATAATCCGAATACAACCAACCAACCTCCCACGGGACTGACTCCTTTCAGCTAACCAAACCACTTGGGGATGTCACAAAATCTGATTGGCTTTACAAATGAAACAGTTTAGATTGCATTTTCCTAAAGCATTTATTTTAAAACACATCATTAGATAAAAGTAATTTCAACTAGATGTACCAACACTTTTTGTAAAAAAAACTATTTTTTTTTTTTTTTTTTTTTTTTTTTTTTTTGATTTAACCAAACATATAGTAATTGTAACCAGTGAAATTATTTTTTAATTTTTCACAAAACATTTTACCTAAATAATTTTAATTTAACAAAACATATACTTTTATTGTAATTAGTGAAAATACAAAAAATAAAAACTGAAACTTAAAAGTAATTGGATACCAGTAGAAATGTTTCCGTTAATTGCTTATCGAACACAACAAGGGAGTGGGGAGTGCCAATTTTCGTGAGAAGGTAACTGGCACTACCGTATAATTACTCAAAGCCTAGAAGTGCCGCCATGGGTAGTGTGACATCATCATAACAAACCCGCTTTATAGAACACGAGAACTTAGAAAAAACGTATTGTTGCGTGAACGGGTACGAAAGAATTGAAGCCAAAGCAGATCAAAACTTGCAGAAATTTATTCCAAAATAACTCTTCACAGTTCTCTTACAGCTCCAGAACTTCTAGTTCTAGTAGACACAATACAGCTCTTTTCACCTCAATAGAGCACAGAACCACAGTTAAAAACTTGACAACAACTGCTAAATCGCCGCAAAAGACAATGCAATACAGTTCGCTTTAGAACTACTCGGAACGCTCACTGAGACTCAGTATCAGTAATTCCAGTCAATTAATGGACTCAGCTAATAACTAACTGACTAACTCATCTCATGGCCGGGCTTATATATAGGGAAGGAGAGCATTCTTGAAATTTCTAGAGGTAGATATTTGGAGAACTTTCCAGATCGTAGTCGAAAAGTCCTATACAAGTACATGAGGACCAAAAATGTCGCCAAATGGTCGCCAAGTTTGGCAACATTTTGAGATTTCTCGCCAAATTTGGCGACAAAAATTAGTCGCCAAAACTGTCGCCAACTTGGCTCTATCGCCAATTTGGCGAGATTCCCATTACCATAATGTTAAATGCCCTGCTCCTTAAAACTCGCTTCCCAGAGTTACCTTAGTAAAACCCGTTATCAAGCATCAAGGGACTCATTGCAGGGAACAAATTAACGACGAACTATTGCACTGCCTTATGCGAAATGTACATAAATTTTACTATTTACAAAATTAACACTACGAAATATTTACAAATATACAAAAGTTCGTAACAGTATATTTAATTTTAAGTATGCGTTTCTTCTAAAATAAATATCCTAATCGATTTCATTTGTTTAATTGAGACTGTAAGTGTGACATCACTGTGACGTCAATTGAGTCCGAGCAATAGAGGCTGCAAGTGGTGACGTCACATCAGGGGCGTAGCCAGAGATTTTTTTCGGGGGAAGGGGGGATATGAAATTTTAAGTCATCAAATCATAACAATGGACGATTCCCGCATGTTTTAAAAACGTGTGAAATTGGTACATATTTATGAAGAATTTCTTTCTGATTCCAAATATTAAAACAAAAGTTCTTTTAAAAAATTATTTATTTAAATATTAAGAAAAGAAAATGTCCCAAAACCGAGCCAAAACCAGTCCGATCAAAACAGTCTACCAATTTCGTGACGTAAAGAGATCCTTCTGCTTTTCTATGGTTATCGTGAGGTTTCTGCCAAATAATTATCGTTAAAAATGTTGGCTTTGGTTAGGCCATTGCCACATTCCGTACAGGTTGGCGTGATTTGTGAGAAACTTGCAAATCTGGTTTCCGCTGCTGCATTTCAAGCCAAGATGTTTGAGATCTCTTTACGTCACGTTCAATGCCAACGAAATGAGTCGTTTTTTTGCCAACCTCTAACAAGGTAATTTTGATCTCAAATTACAAAAACGAAAAAGCGCACTGAGCAGAAATGTTTATGTTTATGGCCTTTTCGAAACATTTAGAATTGAATAAAAAAAATAATAATAAAAAATGCGGGAATTGTCCATTGTTTCTGTTAATAATGTTGAATGTATTGTAATCCAGATAACGGGTAATTTTGTTACGCATGTTTGGAAATTTAAAAAAGTTTAAATGAAGGTACTATTTAAAAAAAAAAAAAAAAAAAAAAAAAAAAAATCCTTTGAATTTTGCGTTCTAATAACAATTAGAAAAATTTCGGTAGGGGATATATCCCCATATCCCTCCCCTTGGCTACGCGCCTGCGTCAAATTGAGTCTAAATAATCCGTTGCTATGCTAGGTTCTGGGTATTTTTAATTTAACTCTCATCCAGTAAAGTTCCGTGTCGCAATTAAAAGTAATCCAGCCATCAACATTTGAATATTTAAAACATTGTAAATATGGATAAAATATTATTGTTGTTAGCTGTTGTTAACTTGTGTGAATAATTAACAAATCATTAAATGAAGCCTTAGTTTTCTTTACTACAATTGACCTTTTATTACCAACTCCTTTAACAAAATTTCCGAAAATTTGTCCCCCTAACTTTCCTCCATGAATGCATTGTATATCAAGTTGTTTTCTTCGTAGTGGTCAAACGTTATGAAAATTCGACATGAGCTCAATCAAAATTGCTTAAAAAAGTTGCAAAATTACATATAAAAGTTGCAAAATTGCATATAAAAGTTGCAAAATGGCATATAAAAGTTGCAAAATTGCATATAAAAGTTGCAAAATTGCGAATAAAAGTTGCAAAATTACATATAAAAGTTGCAAAATTGCATATAAAAGTTGCAAAATTGCATATAAAAGTTGGCCAAAAGCATGTAAAGTGTTTATATTTTAAACTTTGTTTTTATGGGTTAATTTATATGGAATATTTTATGGGTATACTTGTTCTCACATATTTTTTCTTTCAATTACCCATATCTCTATATATATAAGGCAAAGCCCTCACTCACTGACTCACTCACTCACTCACTGACTCACTCATCACTAATTCTCCCACTTCCCACATAGTCACAACTCTGAAAATCGGCACAAATATCAACAATGGTAAAAATAGAAAAAGTAAACTATTCCGATCTCGATTAACCCACTTTAAGGGGTCGAAAAGGGGTTAAACGTTCCAAAGGGGGGACATTCGAAAATCCTACTTCCCACATAGTCACAACTCTGAAAATCGGCACAAATATCAACAATGGTAAAAATAGAAAAAGTAAACTATTCCGATCTCGATTAACCCACTTTAAGGGGTCGAAAAGGGGTTAAACGTTCCAAACGGGGGACATTCGAAAATCCTACTTCCCACATAGTCACAACTCTGAAAATCAGCACAAATATCAACAATGGTAAAAATAGAAAAAGTAAACTATTCCGATCTCGATTAACCCACTTTAAGGGGTCGAAAAGGGGTTAAACGTTCCAAACGGGGGACATTCGAATATCCCACTTCCCACACAGTCACAACTCTGAAAATCGGCACAAATATCAACAATGGTAAAAATAGAAAAAGTAAACTATTCCGATCTCGATTAACCCACTTTAAGGGGTCGAAAAGGGGTTAAACGTTCCAAACGGGGGACATTCGAAAATCCTACTTCCCACATAGTCACAACTCTGAAAATCGGCACAAATATCAACAATGGTAAAAATAGAAAAAGTAAACTATTCCGATCTCGATTAACCCACTTTAAGGGGTCGAAAAGGGATTAAACGTTCCAAACGGGGACATTCGAAAATCCTACTTCCCACATAGCCACAACTCTGAAAATCGGCACAAATATCAACAATGGTAAAAATAGAAAAAGTAAACTATTCCGATCTCGATTAACCCACTTTAAGGGGTCGAAAAGGGGTTAAACGTTCCAAACGGGGGACATTCGAATATCCCACTTCCCACACAGTCACAACTCTGAAAATCGGCACAAATATCAACAATGGTAAAAATAGAAAAAGTAAACTATTCCGATCTCGATTAACCCACTTTAAGGGGTCGAAAAGGGGTTAAACGTTCCAAACGGGGGACATTCGAAAATCCTACTTCCCACATAGTCACAACTCTGAAAATCGGCACAAATATCAACAATGGTAAAAATAGAAAAAGTAAACTATTCCGATCTCGATTAACCCACTTTAAGGGGTCGAAAAGGGGTTAAACGTTCCAAACGAGGGACATTCGAATATCCTACTTCCCATTTGGTCACAACTCTAAATATTGGTACAAATATTAACAATAGTAAACATAGAAAAAGTAAGCTATTCCGATCTCGATTAACTCACTTTAAGGGCTCGAAAAGGGGTTAAAAGTTCCAAACGAGGAATATTCGAATGTCCTACTTCTCATTTCGTCACAACTCTAAAAATTGGTGAGAATATCAATAAAGATAAACAAAGAAAAAGTAAGTTATTCCGATCTCGATTAACCCACTTTAAGGGGTGGAACAGGGGTTAAACGTTCCAAACGAGGGATATTCGAATGTTCTACTTCCCCTTTCGTCACAACTCTGAAATCTGGTGCAAGTATCAACAAAAACAAACGTATAAAAAGTAAGCTATTCCGATCTCTATTTACCCACTCTAAGAGGTCAAAAAGGGGTTAAACGTTCTAAACGAGGGATATCCGAATGTTCCTCTTCCAATGTAGTCATTTTTCTGGTATTTTTTTGCAAATGTTAAAAAAAATAAGTCATTCCAATATCGATTAACGAATTTTTAAGGGATGAAAAGACGACGCAACATTGAAACTATACGAGGATTAACTTAATGTTTAATTAACTTAATTCCAATACAGCTACTACTTTGAAATTTAGAACTAAGAGCAAACATAAACACAATAAACTATTCCAGTTTACTATTCACAATTATAAATTTCGTTTAAAATGTCAACAAAGGAAAGTTCCTATTTTGATAAATCAATTTGTCGGGATCGAAATCGGAGCAAACGTCTGAAGTGTAGAATATATGAAAGTCTTTTGATCGCTAAAATGCTAATGGTAAAATTTCGTAGCGCAGCACGGGTATTCAGCTAGTGTATACATAGGGTATTGAAAGTATAGCTTTCACCCCCCCAAAAAACATTTTTGATTTTTTTGCATTTCTTCACGTTTTGGAACATCCTGATTTCAAAAGAGTTATCAAGAAAAAAATGTCTGTCTCTGTGTATGTGTGTCAGTGGTCAGCACAACTCCTGAACAGATTGATCAAGGATGTTCAAATTTGGTGTGCTAGTTAGTGGTGGCCATGAGACCTACCATTATAGACTGAGAGGCGACTGCAATTTTTGGATCCCATCGAACATCATTCTGAATTTGTTATAGAAATTGGAGAAAAATGAGTAGATTACGAATCTACTGGTCTGCCGTGGCATAAATGGCCGAAACAGGTCAAAAATCAACTTTTAATAAGTTGAACTAAATCCAATTGCCAAATGCAGCATAACTTGCCAAATAATGAGCATTTTTTTTTTTTATTTTATAACCATCACTCTTTAATTTTTAATTGAGAAGGTTGCAGACGATTCGGATGTGTGGCTATGGCTTACTTGCATCTTTCTCAAATGAGCCAATTTGGCAATAAACATTACGTCACTGATGCCGTAACTGATGTCACCAATTTGGCTTACTTTTTAAAGATACAAGTTTTCCGAGCCAGAGATCAGAAATTGTTTGCGCTTTTTCTCATTCAAAATCAAAATGCAGTCGGTTGCCAGACGAAAAAGTTTGTTCTCTTTTTGGCAAGTTATGGCATATTTGGCTATCGGATTTTAGTTCAACTCATTCCAAGTCGATTTTTGATCAGTTTCGGCCATTTTTGCTACGGCAGACCAGGGAATTCGTAATTTACTCACTTTTCTCGGAATTTCTATAAAAAATTCGGAATAATGTTCGATGGGGTCCAAAAATTGCAGTCGCCTCTCGGACTATTAGGGTTTTCGTCAAAATCACGCAAGCGCATAATGTATAGCTGCCATTGAAAAAATTATGTTTTTTAATGATTGCTAAAAACAAGCTCTAACAATTTTGATAAAAATCGCTGTGGTTTGTCTCTTAAGGTGTTCTAAACATCCCCCCCCCCTCCCCTCCGAAATTTCCATTAAAAGGTTTTAGCGTAAAAAGTTGAAAATCGAATGTCTTTAACACAGAGTGTCTTTGCTTGAACATTGCTCATCAACGATCGTTTTTTGTCCTCTTCTCAGTTTCACTTATAAGAAAGGATAATATAAGAATTATCGAAAAGTATATCGCCAACATCACTATTTTGGCAAAGTTTTTTTTTTTTATAAGACCCTTATAAGAATTATCGCAAAAAATATCGCCAATCTGGCCAATTTTTGCTAAATGAATGATGAAAATATAAAAACGGTAAATGACACAAATCCACGTCAGTATTATAGTGTAATTGAAAGTTTTGCGATGTTCCACACCCCTAGTTACTAGATAGTACAGCTCAAAATGGTCATTTACGCAGAAAGCAGTGAAGAGAATTCTGTGTTGAAAGAATTCGTTTTTCAACTTTTTAAGCTATTAAAGCATGTTTACGGGAATATCGGAGGTAGGGATGTTTAGAACACCTTAAGAGGCATTGCCACATAGATTTTTATCAAAATCGTTCGAGCCGTTTTTTATAGCAATCATTGAAAGACATGATTTTTTCAATGGCAGCTAAATTATGCGCAATCGCAATTTTGACGAAAACCTTAATGGTAGGTCCCATGGCCATCACTAACCCTCATACCAAATTTGAACATCGTACGTCAGTTTGTTCTGGAGTTATGCTGACCACATACAGACATTTTTTAAAGATCTTTTTTTGTAATCAAGATGTTCCAAAACGTGTAGAAATGCCTAATAATGGATTTTTTTAAAAAAGAATTCTATACTTTTATTACCTTATGCTAACATATGGGTAATTGAAAGTAAAAATCTATGTAAAGTTGCGTTTTAATGAAAATTTAAAATTAATAAATGCAGAAGGAACAAACAAAAACAAAAAAAGGGGGGGGGGGGAACAAGCTTTTAAGATCAATTTCAACGTTATTCCGAACAAACGCTGTATATTTAAAAAGAAAAAATAAACAAAAAACAAAACAAGATAGAAGTGGCTTCGTGCTCCAATGTTCTTGTTTAAGTTCTATTTTTGACCAAAAACACTCGAATCGTGTACTCCAAACTTTTAAGAAAATTGCTCATTTTGCTCAATTTCTGCTTCTGTCGAACAAATTCATTGCTGAAAATAACCCCGCCCAGTGAAGCGCGTCGAATAGAACTATTTGAGAACGACAGATTTATTTTGAACATCTGATCTGACCAGAACTGTTAGCGGACGTCAGAAGCAAAAACATTTCTTCGAAAACGAAAGTTGCCTTTTCATCGTCTGCTATGTCAAAAATGGCGCTGACGTCGTTTTGTTTTGATTGGTTTCCTACTCTCAGCTGTTTGAGGACCTGGATATGGGTTGCTAGATTTATATTTTTATCGCTAATATGGCTTGTATATTTCAATTTCAAATATTAGTTTGGAGTTTGGATTGAAAGAGGATTTCTTTTTTATTTGGTTGAATTTATTATTTTTGTCTTCAGACATATTATGATACAATAAAAATGCCCTACAATCCTACCAAGGAAGTTAAAATGAAACTACATTATTATTTTTTAATCTAATAAGTTTTTAAAAATTTAGAATTAAAACAAAAAAATAGTAAACTTACGTTACAAAAAGAGAGAGTTATTGATGCACAATACAAATCGGCGTTATAGGTGGGGGAAAGGAGTGGTTTCCTTCCCACTTTCCGAAATTTAGTAATTTTGAGGGGAAAATATATCCTTTGCATTACCCGCCCCCTAATCATCTACTGTGTGAAATTATTTTGTTAAAAAAGTCATTTGTGTAGGAAATATCTTTTTTCACCATGTGATGAAATGCAGTTGCTGATTCCTGTTCTGTAGTGTAGTCCTTTCACCTTCCAGATTCGTAAACAAAATTTACCGATTACGATATTGAGGTTGGCATTGGTTGGCGAACAATTTAGTCGGGTCTGGCGACGATTGCGCGTATTTCCAACCTGGGGAAACCCTAGATCCGCAGTCCCGTCCGTCAGTGAGAAGGAGTGATGTGTGCAAAAACAGTTTTAAGTTCTGGAAATGAGGTTGGAACTGCCATGGATTACCGACCACTAATGGGAACAATACATGTCCGTGATTCTTCTACCTTTCTTCTATTTATCAAGATTCGTATGAGCTTAATGAATGGAATCAGATAACACGTGGTCTTGTCTGCAAGCGTCTTGATAGTTGGACTGATAAGCGTGGTTGTAGATCGATAGTTATTTATCGTTTTATCTTTCAGGTAGCTTTTAAATTGTTTTATTTCAATTCTTTAATTGTTTGTGTTTATTAATGTTTTTTAAGTTGATTTTTTAAAATTGCTGGTGACTCTATGATCATTCATAAATATTTTTCTGCACGACCTTTAATTTTTTTTTTTATCTCGATCGTTTGATGTGACCTATTTAGATTTTGATATTAATCATGTAAATATCACTTAGAGAGGTATTTTCCATTTGGTTTGAATTTTGTGGTTTCTCTTCTGTAAATGTAAGTAATTTTTATAAAATTTTATCCATGTTTCTTTTGTGAATTGTCTTCCAAAAAGTAGGCAAATTTTATCGCAGTCCATTTTTTTTACGAAGTCTTTTTCTCATTTTAGTTATTGCGATAATTTATATTACAAAATCGAGACCGTAAATCATTGTTTAAAATGCTGGTGATTAATAAGGAATAATTTAATTTTGTTAATAATCATATATAAGACCTTTTTGAGTTTGAAGATGACCATTTGACACGTTTTTAAATGTCTCTGCATTCATCCTGAATTCTATGAAAATATTAATGGCATAATGTGTGAAGAAATGTTTTGAGAAGTATATTTGGAATGTATATTTATATTTGTATCAAATTATTCTTTGTGAACGAAAAATTCTCTTTTTTGCAATATTAAATGTAGATAAATATAACAAAATTTTTCTCTTTGTTTTGCTTTCTTCTAGAAATTCATCTATTGAATATTTAAGCTATTGTGATTTCATGATCCAAACCGTATATTTATTTGTTGGATATTTAATTTATATATGTTTTTGGCAGGTATTCAACTTTTATATATTGTTGGTAGATATTCAACAGGTGTTAAAATGAATTTTTTTTTTTTTATTTGTACGATTCCTTCATTTTTAATAATATGTTTCCTTGTTTAAAAAGTTGAATAAAAGCATAAATTGTGATTGAATGAGGTGAAAACATAAAATAACACTTTTGACTGAGTAACTTTTGTTGGCATGAGAATAGTAAATATATCACATTAGCTGACCTTATAATTTTGAAAATAGTTGAAATTTTTAAATGGTCCAGTATTTGCATTTTGAAATGTCTGGGTTTGGATGTATTTTTATTTTGGGAATCTACTTAGTTGTAAAATTTTGGAGTTCTGCTGCAAAAGTTACAGCAAATAAAGCTAGTATGCTCTGTTGCAATAGAGCATACAAGCTTTATTTGCTGCAACTTTTGCAAACTAGATTTACCAAAGAAACCTAATACATTTTTCAGTTTTGCGATTTGCGGTATTATGACATTACAGTTATATGCATACATTAATTTTAATTTTTTTTTTATAGAAAATGTAGAATAGGCTAAAAAAAGTAATTGACATACAGTTTTCGATTAGTTGGTTTGGATATTTACTTGTGAAAGTAAATTGCAATTTATACATGTATTAGAACATTCGAGCATTCTTGGAGCGTCTCAACAGAACACCTTCTTGGAGGTTTTTCGTAGGAAAACTTCTTTAAAATTTGCATTGGGGATGGAAGAAAAACAGGAAAATTATTGACTGTCCTGCAATTAAAACAAGATTGTCTGTCACAATCGACATCATATCAATTAACTTGAAAAACAAATTTAATAGTGCACATGCAAAAATTGAACCCACACAATAATTTTGCCTTCTTGTGCTGTTAGTTCGGCCATAAAATTTTTGGTTGCGAGTGTTACCATGTAATAATCATTTGTTGCTGATAATATAAAATATACATTAATTTAATTTGTTACAGATTCAGAAGCAGCAAAATGGATCTATCAACAAAGCACAGTATTTCCCCCCTATTTCAACCTTTGACAAGAACGATAATTCAGTGATACTGCATTTTCCTGTGTAAAGACTTTTAAACTGCAAGATGGGGCGTTACACCGGAAAGAAATGTCGTCTCACGAGCATGTTTGTGCTAACGGCCGGATACTTTCTGGTAGAGATTAGTGTTGGATACGTGACGAATTCCATGGCTCTAGTGGCGGATTCGTTTCACATGTTGTCGGATGTCCTTGCTCTCGTCATAGCTTTCTTGTCAGTCAAAGTAAGTGTTGGTAAAATCTTAGATGGGCCCACCACTTGGCGACTTATTTCAAATCTCGCCAAGTTGACTACTAATTGAATATTTGTTATTATTGTTATTTTTCAATTAAAAAACGATACTCAATGGCCAGAAATAATACAGGGTTTCCACTGTCATTGAAAGTCATTAAAAGTGCTTAATATTTTTGAACTTATTTTCAAGGCCTTGAAAGAGCTTGAAAATGCTTAGAGGTGCTTAAAAGTCCTTGAAAATGCTTAGAGGTCCTTAAAAGTCCTTAATTTTTACAGATGTTGTCCAACTGCAAAATTCATAAAAATACAATTCGGACTTGCTATTCCCTCGTGACCGCCACTTATCTGCACCTTATAGCAATTTTTCGACATATTTGTATTACGCATTCACCAACTTGTAACTTTTTTGATAGAATATACTTTATTAGAAATTTAAATACAGACATGATGCCTGAAAAAAAAAATTCATAGGTCCTTAAAAACATTAATTAGGTCCTTAAAAGTTATTGAAAAGTCATTGATTTTCATTCTGTGATTTGGGTGGGAACCCTGTAATAATATTTTATAAAAAAATTAAAACTTGACCTTAAATGTGTTTGCTAATCCTTTGCCGGCGGAGGGTACGTGTTAATGATTTGCCGAATAAAGAATCTCGTAAAAGCATCAAAACCTTCTCCCAAGAGACCAGAAGCATAAATGACGGGAAAAAATGAATACATATTAATTAACCAATCGGGTTTCAGAATTTCGTTGCGCATTTCGAATAGTTTTGGTTCCGAAACGCCGTTGCGATCGGACGTTCAAACAGGGCACTCCGTAAGATTCTAGACTGTTCTCCTCCATAATCCGTTTAGGTTGCCACATTGGCGACGTTATCGCCACTCGTTTGGCGAGAATTCCAAAAGATGCCAAGAGGTGGGCTGTACTAAGATCCACCCAGTGTGTTTTTGGTTTGTTTTTCAAAGTGGCCACTGAATCTGGAATAGTCCGGAAGCTTTCGGATTGTGAATAAAATCAGGGAAATGTCGAGGAATTAAAAATTTTTTTGCAAAAATGAGGAATATTTCTATTGTTTTGAAGGTATGCTGCTCCGTTCATCCATATTTTGGCGCCATTTTCTCGGAGAATTGTGGTAATCGTTAGAAGTTTAATGGTTGTGGAATTATTTTTAATTTTTTATCACCGCCAAAATTATTTAAAAAAAAATTGGCATAGCTCTTTAGAATACTTGTTCTATTTGATCCTATACTTGGAAAAGTTAGGGAAATTTGAAATTTTTTTCCCCTTCTATTTTTAAATATTGTTGCTCCAAAACCATTGAAATTGGGTAACACCCCTTGGGTTATACCCCAGATGCACTCCTGTAGAGATGCCAGCTTTTCTGTGGATTTTTTGCATTTTTATGGATTTTTGCTTCTTTTTAGGGTTTATCCAAGACCAATTCTTTTACATTACAATGAATGAATACGAGGTACAATAGCGACTGTTACATCAGCGTAACATAATAAAACAACCTAAATTTTGGCAATGGCGAAAATATTGGTGAATTGCAAAAGATATTTTGTGTAAGGCTTTTCTGTGAGCTTCAAACAACTGTAAAAATAAAAATCCGTTGAAAATTTAGCATCTCAAATTAATACTGCTCCTATCAGAAAGGACCTTTACGAACACTTTTAAATTTAAATAAATTTTAATAACTGATCTAGGGATTCATCTAATACAAATACAATTTTTAAGACTAACAACAGGCTCAAGGACTGACAGGGTTTGTCAAGCTATATATATACGTATTAATAAATAGAATTTGCATAGTACAAAATACAGAAACTGATGAGCAGATTAACATAATAGTAGATATAGAACTTATAGAATTGCAATACAGAAACACAAAATTGTATATTACATAATATACTAAGATAATTGATTTTAACAAATTATAATTCTAAAAGTTACAGGATCATACACATTATACAATAGTTACAGGATCATACACATTATACAATAGTTACAGGATCATACACAATGTACAATAGTTACAGGATTATACATACAATAGTTACAGGATCATGCATAGTAATATAATACTACAAAATTGACACAGTGTTTGACAATCATACTGGAAAAATACAATACAATAATGCAGGCTGAAAAAATTTATTGAATCCAACAATATCAGGGTTCCCACGGTCATTGAAAGTCATTAAAAGTGCTTAATATTTTTGAACTTGTTTTCAAGGCCTTGAAAATGCTTTGAGGTGCTTAAAAGTCCTTGAAAATACTTAGAGGTCATTAAAATTCCTTAATTTTTGCAAATGTTGTGTGGCCAACTGCAAAATTTATAAAAAATACAACTCGGACTTGCTATCCCCACGTGACTGCCTCGTATTTGCACCGTATCGAAATTTTTCGACATATTTGTATTACGCATCCACCAATTTGTAACTTTTTTGGCAGAATATACTTTATTAAAAATTTATTTATTGACATGATGCCTGAAAACAAATTTTCAAAGGTCCTTAAAAACATTGATTAGGTCCTTAAAAGTCATTGAAAAGTCATTCTGTGATTTGAGTGGGAACCCTTATATATAAATATCCTTTTTATTATTAAATAACCAAATATAGTAAACTATGCAACCCAAATTAACTACATAAAAATTGTGTCGCACAAAATATAAGTTTACCTAGCCAGTGTAATCCAATCATTGCCCCTTGATGATCCCCCAGTGCATATTTAAGATATGTAGCAAGTGTGCGCTAACAGGAGTTGAACCAAGGACTCCTAGATCCAGTGAGTCACGAAGGGGGAGAACGATTGAGTTGCTTGCATGCGAGTTGAGTGCGTAGCATTTGGCAGTGAATCGCCAAAGATGCAATGATGGTTGTGTGGCAGTCGTGTAGTATTTTTCAGAAGGCGCCGATAGATGGCAGCATGATCAGGGTTCCCACGGTCATTAAAAGTGCTTAATATTTTTGAACCAGTTTTCAAGGCCTTGAAAATGCTTAGAAGTGCTTAAAAGTCCTTGAAAATGCTTAGAGGTCTTTAAAAGTCCTTAATTTTTGTGTATGTTGACCAACTTCAAAATTTACAAAAATGCTACTCAGACTTGCTATCCCCGTGTGTCCGCCACTTATCCTCATTATATCGGAATTTTCTGACATATTTGTATTGCACATGCGCCAACTTGTAACTGTTTTGGTAGAATATACTTTATAAATTTTTTTTATACAGACATATGATGCCTGAAAACAAATTTTTTAAGGTCCTTAAAAACATTAATTAGGTCCTTAAAGTCATTGATTTTCATTCTGTGATTTGAGTGGGAACCCTGATGATACAGTTGTCCGATATACACCAATGTAGCAATGTACGCTAACGGGGAGACGAACCTGGGACTCCTAGATCAGAAGACAGGCGCGCTAACCACTAGACAAAAGAGATCTTTGGTGTCTAGGTGTTGTATCTGTCTTTTGTACTTGAGCTCACCACAGGGATCTCTATTGGTATTATTGTAAATGCAATAGCTCAATAATAGCAAACATGGATTAAATTTGACAAGTTATGCCAGTTTTCTTTAAAAAGAATTTGCAATTATTGCGCTACTAGGTAGGAAGAAGTGTTTTCTAGAATTAGAAATTGCTGGAAACACTATCGGCAAATATCAAAATTCAGAAAATATAGCACTAAAAATTAATGAGTTTCAATACCACTTTATTACACTCTTTGAAAGGCATTTCTTAGAAATTACAACACTTTCTGCAGCTGTTTAATCCAATTGCTTACAATTCCATTCATAGAATATTAGCATAATGTTTCACAATTACTTAATTTGAAACTGCTCTAGAATTCAACTGTTCACATTAGTTAGTATTTCAGGAATTGCACTCAGAATGTCTCAATGTTGTTTTGATTTATCTGGTGTAATTGACCTAATAATGTGTTAGGAATATTTACTTTAGACTGCTGTCTAAAGAAGTACAACGACTTGAATGACTTGCACCTGTATAATTTTTTAATTTTTTTTATTTTTATAATTATCTAAGCAAAGGTAATTTTTTTTGCATTAGCTGAATATTGTTGGGGAGTCATCTGACAGCAAAGTTGGATAATTATATTAAGTAATTTATAAGTTATTGCATGGTCATTAAAAGTGCTTAATATTTTTGAACTTGTTTTCAAAGCCTTGAAAGTACTTGAAAATGCTTAGAGGTCCTTAAATTCCTAATTTTTGTGGATGTTGTGTGCCCAACTGCAAAATTTATAAAAATACAACTCAGACTTGCTAGCCCCACTTATCCGTACTGTATAGGAATTGTCTGACCTATTTGTAACTTTTTGGTAGAATATACTTTATTAAAAATTTATATATGAACATTATGCCTGAAAACGAATTTTCCAAGGTCCTTAAAAAACATTATTTAGGTCCTTAAAAGTCATTTATTTTCATTCTGTGATTTGAGTGGGAACCCTGTTGCAGACATAATTGAAAATGTGGTGTTTAAATTATAATTGACTAAAATTGTATATATTGCAGAATTGTATGTTGCATGTTTTCACAAATTACTTACTACTGATCTGGGAAACTATTTACAAATAAGTGTAAGCACATACTCACACACTTAAAATAGTCATATTTCTGTACTTTTTAATCATTTAGTATATTATTAATAGAATTTTTTTTTCTAGAGCCTCCACTTCTAAAAAATAGTTTATTTACAATTGTGTTATTTGTTTGAAAATCAAAATTAAAAAATTAGAAAAAGTAAAATTTTTTGGGATGTTGTGATGTTACACTGTAGATGGCAGCTCTAGAGAAAGCAGAAAACTAAAAGTATTAGTTATTTTTTAACGATTTCTGGTACAATTTCTGTTGCGAATGGTATTGCTGTTTAAAAACCATTTGTAACCTATGTGACTACTGAAGCATGCATTGACAACTTTTACCCGATGCAAATAAATCTTAAATATACCTAATTAATGTCATCAAACCAACAGCCTAATGCCTTCTGCATTAAAGAAACGGCTCAATTCTAAATGCTTTTTTAACAGCATTAACACAAGAAAACGTCAGCATTCAATTATGATTTTTTAGAATTTGGAAGAAAATGATTTCTAGAATTTGTGCTTTGCAAATTCTGCTTTCGAATGTTGCATTAAGCACTTTTGCTATACACACTGTTATTAAGCAGTTTTGTTTTTGCTCGAAATTTTAAATAAGAAAGCAATATAATATAATATAATATAAAAGGGTTCCCACATTCATTAAAAGTGTTTAATATTTGTAACTGGTTTTCAAGGCCTTGAAAGTGCTTAGTGATCCTTAAAAGTCCTTAATTTTTGCAGATGTTGTGTGCCTAACTGCAAAATTTATAAAAATACAATCCAGGCTTGCTATCCTTTCGTGACCGCCACTTATCTGCACTGTATCGGAATTCTCTGACGTATTTGTATCACGCATCCACCAACTTGTTCCTTTTTTGATCGAATATACTTTATTAAAGATTTATATATAGACATGATGCCTGAAAACAAATTTTCAAAGGTCCTTGAAAACATTATTTAGATCCTTAAAAGTCATTGATTTTCATTCTGTGTTTTGAGTGGGAACCCTGTTTAAAAACGTGTCATACAATGTCTTTTTTTCATAAGTGTTTAACTTTTTATTCTTTTTTAGATGTCACCAAAGAAGTGGTCCAAAAGCACCTTTGGGTGGGCCAGAGCCGAGGTTCTGGGTGCTTTAGTCAATTCTGTGTTTCTTGTAGCACTGTGCTTTTCCATTTTTGTGGAATCTTTGAAGCGATTCTACAAGCCAGAAGAAATTCATGATGCTCTCCTCATTCTTTATGTTGGATCCTTTGGATTGCTTGTTAACATCATAGGGCTGTTTTTGTTCCATGGTTAGTATCTTTAGATAATTTTTACCTTTCAACTATTATCCTAGAAGAAAACCTTCAGTTCATCTGTATTTTTAAATCCTTTTATATCAGCTGTTCCCAACCTTTTTAATTCTGCGGGCTATCTATTTTGTAAAAAAAAAGGCTAGAGGCCCACTAGGTAGTAGAATATGTGCGTGTTCATCAGTAATTAGTAAAAGATACTGTACAAGAAGGATTTAAAAAAAAAAAAAATTATATAAAGAAAGGAACTGTATGATAATCACTTTGCTGTCATAACTTTAATGAAACTAAGAAACAAATAGTAAAGTTTAAATATTAACTTCGCTTTTGTCAATGGGGCAGAATTTTCAAAGGCCTAATTAATCTCCTTGCCGTCATCCAATCGGGCTGAAACTTAGGAGATAGGTTCAATGACAATGCATTCTATCAAATTTTGGGGCTGTTACTGTCACTAAAAGGTAGCTTTTACAAAATACTAATAAAATCACGTTTAAATATCATTGAACCAATCATTGTTGAAACTCTTTCCTGTTGCCAAAATTTTTTTTAATAAGTAAATAATAATATTGCTTCAATCAGAATAAATAAATGATATTTGGATGTGCGAGCATAAATTCACATTTACTTTTAATAAATAAATTTTGAAATGTAGTTTGCTTACATTTTCTGGCAGAAATGTTTTTGATATCGGCGCTGTGTTAATGAATATAAAAATTGACAGTGCATATAAAGGATTTTTTAAAAACTCTGTTTTTATGGGTTATATTATTTTAAAAATATGGTATGGAATGTAGCATATGTGACTGCTTCAATTCTGTTTGTAACTATAGAAAGTGAATTTTGGTAGCTTGTATGTGCTGGAGTATCAAACTGTAGAGCTATACCATTTAATTCTGTATATACTAAAATAATAAGTGCAACAAAATTAATAAAAAAAATTATCCAATAACAAATTAATGTATATTAATTCTGAATAAGTTGATTTATTTTTTATCATAAGTAAATTTATATATTGAGCGTTTTGAAACAAAATTAATAAGAAAATTATCCAATAACAAATTAATGTATATTAATTCTGAATAAGTTGATTTATTTTTTATCATAAGTAAATTTATATATTGAGCGTTTTGAAACAAAATTAATAAGAAAATTATCCAATAACAAATTAATGTATATTAATTCTGAATAAGTTGATTTATTTTTTATCATAAGTAAATTTATATATTGAGCGTTTTGAAACAAAATTAATAAGAAAATTATCCAATAACAAATTAATGTATATTAATTCTGAATAAGTTGATTTATTTTTTATCATAAGTAAATTAATATATATAGCGTTTTGAAAGTAAGGTACCTTTCCATCTATTGAAATAGCAGTTTATTTCATTGGTTATAAGGTTGTTAAATATTTAAATTTTTGTTTTGTATACTTTTGTCTTAAAAATATACTATATCATTATATTCTATACTACAGGCTAAACAATTTCAACTTGAATATTTCATCTTATTTCAATGGGGATGTTTAGGTACACTGGTTGACAAAACTTAAGGATAAGATGGTTTTTCCTTAATAACTTCTCTGTGGAAGAGCATAGACACATGCAATTCACATCAAAGAGATATCTTAATGTAACATAACGATAAGTAAAATAATGCAGTCGCAAAATGAAATGCAAAGTGTACGTGAGGGCATAAGTAAAAGAATGGAGTACCATTGGTCTGCTCCATTACAGATGCATCCTAAAAAAAAGTCCTTCGAGTCCTTTGATAAAAATCAAACGACTCGAAGAATCTATATATTTAATAGGCAATGCGTTTTTTGGGGTTAGTCCGTCCGCCTAAACTGCTCAACCAATTTCAATGATCAAGGTGTCATTTTAAAGGAAATAAGCTGTAGATTTGCCAAAACGTGCCAAAATAATTTATTAACACTTTATTAATTAGTTAAATTTCAATATTTTTCATCATTAAGCTACTACAAAGCCTCAATGATTTTGAATATATGATTGGCAACATCCTTAAGTATGTAAACAACAAACCGGCTGCTCGGGGGTTCAACCAACCGTTAAGCTATTCTTACGAATGTAAACAACAAACCCGTTGCTAATTTTAAAGCTCTTTTTAAACTCTTCGTTTCAAAGTTGATTTTTTCTGTTTTTCTGAAGCATTTTTGTATTAGAGTAATTATTATTTTGAAGTATTTTTATCCAGAAAATGCCTCGCGTAGGAAATCGTTCTCCCTTACGTATGTAAACAACAAACCCATTGCTAATTTTAAAGCTCTTTTTAAACTCTTCTTTTCAAATTTGATTTTTTCTGTTTTTCTGAAGCATTTTTGTATTAGAGTAATTATTATTTTGAAGTATTTCTATCCAGAAAATGCCTCGCGTTGGACGTCGTTCTCTAACGGGGCGACTTATCAGAATAAATAAAAAATATTAGGACTTCAATGTAAGGGCATAGCTAATGAAGTTTTAAGTCAGAATGTTGGCGGATAGTATATTTAACTTTCTATTATGAAACTTGCAATTTGGGTGTTTTCTCTATTAGGCCTTACATTAAAGTTATAAAAATTTGGTTACATTTTTTATGGCTGGCAAACCTATTCGAGCGCAGCAAGATGTTTTAACCACAAATTCGAGCGGCAAGGCGTTTGGGGGTTGGCGAGTGTTAGCGAGCAGGGGGCGAAGCCTCCTAGTTGACTTTTAGTACGAGATATGATCTTTTCTGTCGTCAATCTTTACTTTGCACTGTATTCTCATACCTAACAGGAGGATTTTTATGAGGCATAGTGGCTAAATTGCTCGTCCCACCTTTCGAACTGTTTTGAAGAAATGGAAAGTTCCCATTACACCGAATTTTTTCACAACTCTTCTCATGGAAGCGTCCCACACATGTTTGATAAAATTTTGGTTAGAGGAGTGAATTGACTTAGGTATAGAAGCGATGTTCGTATTATTTAATAAAAAAACCTAAAGCAACAGTGAGATAAAATATGCCACAAATATCAATAAACATGAGTTAGAAATCAATATTTCACCATTATGGACTTGCCTAAATCTAGGTAACGTAATTACAGTAAAAAAGTCGAATTTAATTATTTTTTGCGTTACTGGGAAATCAATACTGCAATCTAAGATATTGCACTCAAAGGTCAAAACTTTTTATTATCAGATAGATTTTACGGAAAGGAAAGTATTAAGTCTCGTGAGTAATATTGAACGTCAGATAATCTGCAAAAAGGTGGGAATATGATATGTGGTAAATACCAATTCAAGATAACAATTTGGTGGGAAAAGAGTTTTAGTCTTAGTTTGCTATATGTTAGATTGTTATATTGAGCTTCCCAGTAATGCAAAAAATATTTAAATTCAACTTTTTTACTGTAATTACGCAATTCATATTTTCTACCAGAATGCAATCTCAATCTTCATTGCGAATGATGAAGGATCATATTTTTCTTTTTAGGACAACAATCTTTCGTAATCTCACTATAATATGGACTTGGAGTATGGATATGGAATTTTTTCTATTCATAAACAAATAAGAATTCTAAAATTATGATGAATTTAGCAGTTATGTTTTGTTTTATATAACTCTAGTTGGATGATGAAAGAAGATATTGTTTAAGTATTGTTTGGTGCATTCATGATGCATTGCTTAAAACTCCACGAAGACTATTTTTTAGTATCTCAAAAGATAGAAATTTAAGTTGTATATCGTAATAATTATAAATGCATTTTCCTTATTGTGTACTATCAAGGAAAAATAGTCCATTTAATGTGAGAGTATTCATAAGGACAATTCTCTGCTGTGCGCACAATACATTTTTCTTCTCGTAAACAAATTAGAATTCTAAAATTATGATGAATCTAGCTGTTATGTTTTTGTTTTATATACAAGGTTTCCACACATATGAAAAGTCAGGAAATGTCATGGAAAGTCATGAATTTGGACATAGGGGTAAATTTTGTCATGGAAAGTCATGATTTTTGAATTTTTTTTTGCCATAAGTCATGGAAATACAGTGAATTTCATGGATTTCTAAACATTTTAAGTAAAATCGCATAACTGTGACGTCATAAACGACATGATCGCCATTCAGCTCATTGAAAATTCATCTATGTTTTTATTTACGTTTTGACAGAAACAACGGTCACAGTTAAAATGTCCCATGCGTCAGCCTGAGAATTGCCATAAAATGCTTTTGCTGTTGGTTGTGTCATTAATTTGAGCATCAAATTAAGTTTCTTTATTAAATTGCATGAAATATTATAAATCACAGATATCATTATTCGACTTTTTGTTTCAGGTCATGGTCATAGTCATTCTGGTCATGCTCACGACAAGAGGTTAAGCCTACCCACGCTAGAACAGGTACTCTCCGAAGGAGACATCAATGACAACAAGGGGAACTTCCAGTTACCCCCACCAGAGACAAAATCAGCAGACAAATGTACAAAGAAAGAATGTAAGGATTTTTAAATTCTGTTTTTAAATTTTACTAGAAACAAAGGGCGTGGAACATCGCACAACTTACAATTACACTATAAAATTGGTGCCTCCAATTAAATTTGATGCGGATTAGTGTTGTTTTCTGTTTTCATATTTTTCTTAATTATAAAATTTTTGTCCTAGTTTTGTGATATTTTTACTTTCAATTTTACCCATACATATATATAAAAGTATAGCATTCGGTAAAAAAAAAATTCGATTTTTTTTTTTTTTTTTTTTTTGTTTGTTTGTTTTTTTGTTTGCATTTTTACACGTTTTGGAACATCCTGATTTCAAAAAAGTGATCTAGAAAAAATGTGTGTATGTGGTCAGCATAACTCCCGAACAAATTGACTTGCAATGTTCAAATTTGGTATGAGGGTTAGTGTTAGCCATGGGACCTACCATTAAGGTTTTCGTCAAAATCGTGCATACGCATAAGGTAGCTGCCATTGAAAAAATCACGTTTTTCAGTAATTGCTAAATAACAGCTCTTGCGATTTCCCTAAATTGTATGATAATTGTATTGCTGTGTGGTAACAATTGCTAAAAAACTTAAATTTGTCAATTTGTGCAATTTTGATGTTTTAATAACACATCGCATGACTACCTTTAACTCGTACGCCAAAGATGAACTTCTTTGGTTAATCTGTTTAAGACACAGACAGATATTATTTCTAATACGTTCCTAAACATGTAGAAGTGTGAAAAAATAAAACTTTTTATTTTTAAATAAATGCAGTATTATCATCAATCACCTTTTGTTCAAATATGGGTAATTGAAAGTAAAAATGCCTGCATTTAATGATAATTAGTTATTCTGTTACCTATTTTATGAGGACTGTATGGACAATTTTTAGTTTATTTTTTTTAGAAGGTATTTCGTGTTACACAATAAGGTTTTTAATACCACATAACAAGGAAATGTTTGCTTTTACATTCAATAAAAATTGTTTGCCTACTGTTTTCAAAGAATAAATAGCTTAATGTGAAGCAAAATGTGTCAACAGTGGACAGGTTATTTTGAGTATTGGAAAGTAAAAATATCGCTGTTCCATATTTAATTTTTTCAGTTGGGTGCTACAGCAGAAATTAAATAAGGGGGGGGGGGAAACAGAATACTATATAGGTTCTAGGTTTATTCAGTTTAATAGATCTTTATAGTCCTCCAATGCAGATCAAGCTGTTGTTATAAAACTACTACCTGCTGCCAAAGTCTATAATGTGGTTTACAACAAGTCAATGTCTTTTACGGTTTAAGGTGACTAGGATTGCACTGCATACTCGAAATGTGGCAAGTTCCCAATTAAATTGCGAAATAATGTTCTCGACTTAGATGAGATACAGGTCTTGGTAACCCTAACATCCTACCAATATTTTTACTGGTTACTTCACAATGGCGTCTATACTTGGAATTCCTAACTTCTAACCAATTATATAACTTTACTGCTGAATCTCCATTGATTAAGTTATACGTTTTGTTTATGCTAAAGGCAACAAAATGGATCCCTCAACAAAACACAGTATTTCACCCCTATTCCAACAACCTTTGACAAGAATGATTACACAGTGATACTGGATTTGTTTGTGTAAAAACTTTAAACTGCAAGGTGGCGCGTTACAGTGGAAAGAAATTTCGTCGGGGAGCTTTCCGATTCTGGAAAAAAGCAAGGAAATAAACCTGATTGAGTTATACATTTTGTTCATGCTAAAGCGATTCCTTTCTGTTTCAGCTGCCAGTAGCCAAATGAACATGCATGGTGTGTTTCTTCATGTTCTTGCTGATGCTTTGGGTTCAGTCATTGTGATCATCAGTGCACTCATCATATGGTTGACTAACTGGGAATATAGGTTCTACGTAGACCCAGCATTAAGGTATGCATTTTACTGGTAACTTGTTTGAATTTCTCTTGATATTCTTACTAGAAAAATCGTTGGATTTATTATCAGCTCGTCCCTGCCCCCCATAGACCTGAGTTATGGGCACAATATCTGCTTAGGTGTTGTTTTAAAATTAGGAATTTTTACACCAATTTTAACAGAAATAAAAGATAATTAACAAATGGTAGAAGAAAGAACTGGGAGTGCTTTTATTTCACTTTAAAAAGTTTGTGAAAACTTATGACAATTGTTAATAAAAAAAACTAGATGTTTTGGTCTATATTCTTGTTATTGATTATTTATTACTATAGCTATATCTTGTGTGAATATTCGTATGTTTTAAAGCAATATATCTACAGATGTGTTACCCACTCCCTAAAAAAATAAATTAAGCATCAAGTATATGGATTTGGGACGTGCTGACGATACCTCTTATAATTTTCTTTTAAAAAATAAATTTTGGTATGTTCATGCCAACTTCTTCTAAAAATCTAGAAGTGGTTAGTTTGGTTAAAAAATACTAACCTATTTGGTTTAAAAGTGATTCCCAGACTTATTCCGGCCCTATATACCTAATTAATGCAATATTTTAAATATTTCTTAATGGCATACGAACTTTGAATTATCATTGAATGAATATTAATACTGTTGCTTGGATGGGTTCAAATGACTTGAAGTCAAAGCAGATTAAAACTTGAATTATTCCGATATAACTCTTTGCAGATTCTTTTGCAACTCCAGAACTTCCCGTTCTAATAGACTCAATACAGCTCTTTACACAACAATAGAACACAAACAGCAGTTAAAAAACTAGATACACAACTGCTAAAATCAACACAAAAGACAATGCAATACAGTTCACTGAATGTTCGCTGAGAGACAACTAACTCTTGGCTGGCCTTATATAGGAAAGTTTCCTTCGCAAATCTTCCAGAGATAGAAATTTGGAGAACTTTCCAGATTGTAGTCGAAAAGCCCTATACAGGTACATGGGGACCGAAAATGTCGCCAAATGGTTGCCAAGTTTGGTGACATTTGGCGATTTCGCGCCAAATTTGGCGACCAAAACTAGTCGCCAACTTGGCGAGATTGCCATTAACCATAATGTTAAATGGCCTGTTCCTTGTAAAACTCGTTTCCCAGCATGGTCTTTGTAGAACTCGTTTTCAAGCATTAAGAGACGCATTGCAGGAAAGCATAGACAAACTTTTGCACTGCCTAATGCGAAATGTACATAAATTTTCCTTTTTACTTAATTAATACTATGAAATATTTACAAATATACAGAAATTCGTAACAATACCATTGATATTGCTATTTGAAAGACAATGCAATAATTTTTATTTCATTAAGAAATAAAAAATCTGGGAAATGAAATTTTTTGTTGCGCAGTGCGATGTATCTGTTTAGCATTACTAAAATCCAATTGTCCTTGCACTAGAAAAATGAAATACAAGTTTGCAATTGGTTAACGGAATTTGAAAATTTGAATATATTTTTAAAGGTGCATTCGATTGGTCGCAATAGATCACGGAAGTACTGCCAAACGACAAAACCACACTCCAAATTACATTTTGCATACAGTTCATAATATCAATTAAAGAGTTCATTAAAAAGCACTTGCTAATCCTGCAGTAAAATTTTGAGGTTTAGCAGCTTATTGCAGTACGCTAAAAAAAGATCCGCTATAGGAGTAATGACCACAAGGATGAATCTGGTATCACTAGCATTATCTTCAAAATTGCTCGCTCCAATGCATAAAAGGTTGAAAATTGACATTGATTAGCAGTTGTCTTTGAATGTGAATTGAGGTGCTGAATGTATGGGAAATTAAAACTTTTGTGTGTGATTAGTTTTACAATTATTTTGCATAAAAAAATTGATAAGTTGTTTTTTAATTTCTTAGTAAATAATACAATTTCGCAATTGAATATTTTTAATGCACAGACTATTCTTTGCTTCAGAATTGGATAGAACAGTATTTAAAAGTTCAAAAGTAATGCCACCATATATCAAGTTCTAAGTGCTTGAGTATATTTTGAAGTTTAAGAAATAATTTTTTATAATTCAGAATTAAAGAATCATTGAAAATAGTCAAGTTTCAATTTTTTTTTGTTTATTTTTAATACTATTCATGAAATATTTTATAACCTGTTTTTTTTTTTTTTTTTTTCAAAGTTATTTTTAATATTAATTATACAAAGAATTTCAATGTGACACATAGCATTACGGAATTATCATTTCCAATGAAAGACTACCACTAAATAGGATCAGTAATCTATTCTTTAACATGCAATGAGTTTGATAATGCTAGATCCCATTCCCTATGGTAATGACAACATTGAACTGTCACTATAATTATTGCTTAGAGGAATTATACATAATCAGGGTTCCCACGGTCATTGAAAGTCATTAAAAGTGCTTAATATTTTTGAACTTGTTTTCAAGGCCTTGAAAGTCCTTGAAAATGCTTAGAGGTGCTTAAAAGTCCTTGAAAATGCTTAGAGGTCCTTAAAAGTCCTTGAAAATGCTTAGAGGTGCTTAAAAGTCCTTGAAAATGCTTAGAGGTGCTTAAAAGTCCTTGAAAATGCTTAGAGGTGCTTAAAAGTCCTTGAAAATGCTTAGAGGTGCTTAAAAGTCCTTGAAAATGCTTAGAGGTGCTTAAAAGTCCTTGAAAATGCTTAGAGGTCCTTAAAAGTCCTTAATTTTTGCAGATGTTGTCCAACTGCAAAATTTATAAAAATTTCAAGTCGGACTTGTTATTTCTGCGTGACCGCCACTTATCTGCACCGTATCGGTATTTTCCGACGCATTTGTATTACGCATCCACCAATTTGTAACTCTTTTGGTAGAATATACTTTATTAAAAATTTATATATCGACATAATGCCTGAAAACAAATTTTCAAAGGTCCTTAAAAACATTAATTAGGTCTTGAAAAGTCATTGATTTTCATTCTGTGATTTGAGTGGGAACCCTGATACTTCTATAAGCATTTCAGATGATTAATTTTCGTAATTACTTTTTAGTGTATTCATGGTTTGCCTCATAATGAATTCCACTTGGCCATTATGTAAGTTTATGAAATTTGATTTAAGTTCTCTGTGTGCTTGCATGTATTAGGCTTAGTTTATTATATGGTGAAAATTAATAATCTAATCAGTGTTGTCCCTGCGTTTTAGTGAAGGATTCAGCCATGATTCTTCTGCAAACAGTGCCAACTCATATTCAAGTGGATTATCTTCAGAATAAGCTTCTCCATGAGGTGAGCAATGTTTTCAATGATGTTTGTATCTATCAATGATGTTATCAGTATGTTTGAAATATTACTTTATCAGTCACTAACTGCCAAATTTTTAACTATTAAATCCTTTATATTAACTTCGATTTTGTGTGTATGTGTGTTTGTCAATGGAGGCGGAATCTGCGAAGGCCTAATTAACCCTCTTGCCATCATCCAATCGGACTGAAACTTGGTAGATAGGTTCTATATTGATGCCAATACATTCCATCAAATTTTGGTGCTGTTACTGTCACTAAATGGTCCCTTTTACGGAATGCTAATAAATCAACTTGTCTTCATCCAATTGCGTTAAAATAGCATGGAATTAACCATTGTTGAAATTCTTTTTAATAAATAATTTTTTTTTTAAATAAATATATAAATAATAAATTTACTTTTATCAGAATAAATAAATGATATTTGGTTGTGAGAGCATAAATTCACATTCATTTTTAAAAAATAAATTTTGAAACATTGATTGCCACACATTTTGCTGATAGAAATGTTTTTGATAACAGTGCTGTGTTAATGAATATAGAAATCGATAATGCATACAAGGATTTTTAAAAAAAAAACTATTCTTATGGGTTATATTATTTTAAAGTTTAATTCAAGTGTTTTAAAAATACTTTAAAAAGTCTAACCGTTTTAAATTATTGTTACCCTAATTAAGGTTCTTAAAAGACAGATGATTTTACAAATGCTTAAAAATTCCTGGTTTCATTCTCTGAGACGGCAAATGATAGAAGCAGTTGGATGGAGAAGGGATGGGGGGTAAACTTTTCGTTAAAAATTTTGTGACCAATTTCCCTCACTGATTAAAAAAAAATACTATTTTAATCAAATACAACATTTCAATTATTTTCAGGTATATAAATTTTTGAAAGTTTGATTGCAAAACCATCGTAACTAACTTCAATAAATGTGAATAAATATTTTAGTATTAATAGAATGTAAATAAAATACAAGAATGAATAACACAAAATCCTATTACAGTTTGTTAATTGTCTTTATTAAATTTTTTTTACAAAAATGCAGCAAAGAGAGCAATGCTCTGTAATAAAATACTGGGAAATTCATTTGCCGTTTTTTATCTAGTTTTCTCCATGTTGGCAGAGTATACAAAAATGCTGTATGTATTTTGTTAATTCTTAATGAATTTTTATCAAAACTTAGCCTATTAGGTTGCACTGACTTTTGAGAAGGGTTGAAAGTAACCTTTTTGGTTAATTTTTTGTTTGATAAATCTCAATCTTATAGGCCTATTAAATCAAGTTCAATTGCTAACATATCGTTCATTTCAAGCAAGATAAATATGATATTTACAGGAATAGCTATAGTTCCACATTTGTATTGTATTATTTTCAAACTCCCCCTAATTTTCTACTTAACTTTAGAATAAAATTACGACAATGTTTAAATTTTTTTTTTTAAAAATCAAATCTATATATTTAATAGGCAATACGTTTTTTGGGGTTAGTCCGTCCGCCTAAACTGCTCAACCAATTTCAATGATCAAGGTGTCATTTTAAAGGAAATAAGCTGTAGATTTGCCAAAACGTGCCAAAATAATTTATTAACACTTTATTAATTAGTTAAATTTCAATATTTTTCATCATTAAGCTACTACAAAGCCTCAATGATTTTGAATATATGAATGGCAACATCCTTACGTATATGTAAACAACAAACCCGTTGCTAATTTTAAAGCTCTTTTTAAACTCTTCGTTTTAAAGTTGATTTTTTCTTTTTTTCTGAAGCATTTTTGTATTAGAGTAATTATTATTTTGAAGTATTTCTATCCAGAAAATGCCTCGCGTTGGACGTCGTTTCTAACGGGGCGACTTATCAGAATAAATAAAAGATATTGGGACTTCAATGTAAGGGCATAGCTGATGAAGTCTTAAGTCAGAATGTTGGCGGATAGTATATTTAGCTTTCTATTATGAAACTTGCAATTTGGGTGTTTTCTCTATTAGGCCTTACATTAGATTTATAAAAATTTGGTTACATTTTTTATGGCTGGCAAACCTATTCGAGCGCAGCAAGATGTTTTAACCACAAATTCGAGCGGCAAGGCCGCTCAATCCGAGCGCAGCGAGGCGTTTGGGGGTTGGTGAGCGTTAGCGAGCAGGGGGCAAAGCCCCCTAGTATTTCTAAATTTAGAAACAAAAAATTAGACTTTTGGCAGTCTTTTGACACAAACACAATTTTTTAAAGTTAGGCATCGTGATTGGGGAAAATATACTACAAGGTCTACTAACCCACTGACGGTCATCGGAATGGGAAAAATTCTACAGTTGTTTTCTCTACAATAATTTTAAAATTATATTTCTAATTCAAATACATAGTTTTTTAAAATTATTTATTTATTTATTTTGTTTTAGATAGGTTACAAACTATCTTCCTAATAAAAAATATTTTATTTATAAATTTAAAATTTTGTGTATTGCTGGAAAAACTGGGGATTTAATGACGTTTATATATGTGCATGACCGTTAGTGGGTTAAGAAGTCGAAACCTGGAAATAACGCTAATTCATCATTGTGTTTTTATTTTGCTTCCATTGTGAATATTGTTTGTCTCTGGATATTTAGCTGATTTGGGGCTATTTAGACAATTCCGACCTTTGCAGCGACTAGTTCAAACTGGTGGACCTGTGCTTTCCCCCTCACTAATTAGACAGTGCCAAACAATACCACTGTGGCAACATCAAATAACCGATCAAACTTCTGTGCATGGGAGTACTCTTTTGCACAGCGGTAAAGCATTTGTCTCGAGACACAATGGTCCCGTGATCAAAACCCGTCGCCCTTGAAAGCTTGCTAACGCTTTATTGGTGACTGGACTAAAAACGAATCATGCTGCCATCTATCGGCACTTTCTGAAAGGAGAAACTTCATCGCAACAAGCGATCAGATACGCAACAAGCAATCACATACGCAACTTGCTACAAGCGATCACATACTCAACAAACAACCACATACGCAACTCGCGTGCAACTCCGCAACAAGCGGACACAACGATGCAACAAGCATCCCAAAACCTTCAACTTTGATCAGACATTGATCAACAGTATCGCTCCTTTGTCACTGTTAGGGGGCTATATGTGGCAACATCAAATAACAGATAAAACTTCTGTGCATGGGAGTACTCTTTTGCACAGCGGTAAAGCATCTGTCTCGAGACACAATGGTCCCTGGACCGAGCCTCGTCGCCCTTGAAAGCTGCATACACTTTACCACCATTAAATGTTCATACTTTAATGTCTTTGCTATTCCTCAGATTGATGGTGTGCTGGCAGTCCATGAGTTCCATGTGTGGCAGCTGGCAGGTGAGCGCATCATCGCCAGTGCCCACATCTGCTGTAGGAATCTGGCCGACTACATGGCCATTGCGGAGAGAGTGAAGCAGTTCTTCCACGATGAGGGCATACACTCCACCACCATACAGCCGGAGTTCATAGCCCTTGACGACGTAAGCTCAGTTTGTGTTTTTGTCTTGGGGATATTACACTTTTGATGGTGTTTTTAATGTATAAGGTGTCGCAAGAAGGCTGTTACTGGTTTTATTTTTTAATTATTAGCAGTGGTATAATTGGTATCAGTGTAAATTTTGTAAGGTAACTGGTGTAAGATATTACAACACCTTTTTGTTGTGCAAGAAACCCTTAGTGGGTTCAGAGATGGTAATTTTTATAATATGGACTTCCTCCCACCAAGTGGCGGAAATGAGTCGTTCCCTTGACCTTCGTCGCTCTCCTCCCACGCTTAGCAACTGAAAAAGGGGTTTATATTTAAATTGATTGGATTAGAGAGAGCAAGTTTGAGGTGTTTAGCCAATCAGACTTGTTGACGGGTTTTTGTCGAGTAAAGCTTGTACTAAAATCTGCCACTTTCTTCCCTGACACCCACCTAGATAGAAGGTGCATCGAGCACAGCTAGCCAAATACATAAAGATGTTGGGTAAGTCCCTTTTTGATATTCCTGCGATATACTCATCTCTCCGCCAGGCTAATTTATAACTAAATATTAAACGTACTTAAATATTGTCAATCGTCTAAGTAATAAATGTGATCTGAAATAAATGTCTTTTGTTAAATATACATGTCCTCTGTTCTATTTCTTTGGAATTCTAGTGTTTACATGTAACGAACTTCTAAGTGAGAGAGAGACTAAACCACGTAGGGATCACGAGCCACCTTATTATTTCTTTGAAATCACCCACCTCCCTCAGCTTAGAACAGTAATGAATCATAAAGACGTAGAATGTTTTTTTTTTACTGGTAATTTGTTTTAAAAGTTATGGAATTTTAGTTTTTGTACATTCTTTGTAAGAGAAAACGGTTCATTCTAAGAGGGCTCCTGTGGTCCACTTACATACCTGCCAACTTGTACGAATCATCCGTACAATGTACGGATTTTTACTATTTTGTACGGGTGTACGAACAGCTAAAAAAATCGTACGGATTTCACGGTACTTTTCGTTTTTTCCCTAAAACCGTTTTTTTTTTTTTTTTTTTTTTCCTTTTTTTTTTTTTTTTAATAAATATTTTTTTAAGTCACCAACGAAACCGAAACGATTTTCCAAAGCTGCCGCGTCCGTCAAAATATTTATTCACACTCCAAGATTGCGCATATGTTCAGTACTAAAGCGCGTTGGCGAGGATGCATTGTTTTCTTTTCTGTTGCCGACTAGATTTGGCAAACCAAACCACTGCTTCGATTTTTCGGGCTTTACAGATTAATAAAGAAGCAGAAAACCGAAAGTGCTTTAGTTTTTTAATTCTACCTTCTTTTGGACTGGACTCCAAAACGTAAATAATAGTACTGGACTTGCGCGTAAATAATAGCACTAAACACGGCGCAGGGGATACACTGTTTTCATTTGTGTTGCCAACGGGACCTGGCGAACCAAACAACTATTGCTTTGCCTCAGACTTAAGGGATTAATAAAGAATCTGAAAACCAAAAATGCTTTAGATTTTGGTTCTTCCTTCTGTTTGGACCGTACAATAATGTTGCGCGTATATAATAAAAGTACTTAAGCGCGGCGCCGGAAATTCATTGTTTTCATCTGTGTTGCCGACGGGATTTGGCGAACCAAGCAACTGTTTCGTTGTCTCGAACTTTAGAGATAATAAAGTAGAAAACTGAAAGTGCTTTAGTTTTTTTTTATTCTTTCTTCTTTTGGACCGTACTCTAACGCTGCGCACTAAATCGCGACGCCGCCGTTTTCAATTGTTTTGGCGGCACTCACCGAACGACTGTTTCGTTTTCTCGGACTTTAGAGATTAAAGCACTTTCGGTTTTCATCTTCTTTGTTAGTCTTAATTATTTATTTTAAAATATCCAAGTTAAACAATCCTGGTGTAAAATTCCAGAAAATATCAAGTTTTTTTGGAGTTTACTTCAAACCAAGCGGTTTACTTCTAATCATCAGAAATTCAAACAAAGAAACAAATTTTGCATTCTGCTCTATCTATGCATCTGATATTAAGATTTCTCATGGAGGATTTACTGATGTCGAAGTTCATATCAATTCTAAAAAGCACAGTGACAACATCAAATGTAATAATACGAATTCGAAAGCCTGCATAATTGATATTTGTGCGTGTGATTAAACACTTTGAATACCACCAACTCATTGTATGTTTCACTAGAGTTTTTGTGTCATAAAGCATGTTTTATTTAGGTGTAATGTAGACTAAATCTTAAACCTCATCAGAGATTTCATCGTAAAGTTTAAATTTGATTTATTTTTAAATCCAAGTTAGTTTTTTTATTTTATAATTTCCATTTTGTGCTAAAATGTAACAATTTGTTATATTTGAGAGCAATTTAATACTATGCAATTTTTTTTTTTTTTTTTTTTTTTTTTTTTGCATTTGTAATAGAATTTTTATTATTTCTATATTACATTCATAAATATTGTCGCTATTTGACTTTCCATGAGTCATAGGAATGCAAATATTTGTTCCGTAAAAATTGTACTAATTTGAAAATGCCAATGTTGGCAGGTATGCACTTATATAATTCCCCCTCCCCCTCCCCCCCCCCCCCCCCCCCCGAAAAAAAACACATTTAGAGTGAAGTATAAAACATCACCATTTCAGAAGTTATATGATGGGACAATTGGTGTAAATAAGTGCGATCACCACAAATTTTTCAACTCCCCATTTAAATTTAAAGTTTTTAGCCACACTTCAGATGAATGTAACCATTTACTATTTTCTGTCAACTTTAAATGAAATGCATTATAATCAACAGATAAAGAAAAGGTAATGTTTATGAGATAAGGTGATTATTTATTCCCATTCCATTTTTGTATAGAGGGTTAAATTTTTTTAATGCCCCTCGTTTCCCTCCCTCGAAATGAAAACTATATATGACCTTGTTGCTGCCATCATATTTGCGCTCTTCAATCAATTTTGCAATATTGATATCTCATCATATAAGCTCATTAACCAATCTCCCATATTTAAAATTCCACGCCTGTCTATTCCACACACCGCTTGTCTCTTACTGTTTCACACTTATGGCATTTCAAAGGTAGGGGGTCCTCTTTCTTAAAGACCCTGCGTATTACTCATTATGAAAATCTTAATTTGTTAGTCATAGTTAATATCCTACTCAACGTGCATTTATCTTAGAGTTAAGAAGTTGAAAAACAAACTTCATGAATGAAAACTGACTTTAATGTATATGCAAATATTTACAGACCTTTCTCGCAAGCTGAGAAAGTTGTCACAGCAGCGAGACGAAAGAGAAAGTGCATATTGCGCATATATATTATTCCTCCCATAAACATTTTCTGTTACACAGATATAAATTTGCATATAATAAATAAACAAGTTAACTTTCATAGAAATAGAATCTTTACTTGTTGCTGGTTCTCCATCTATAAACAACCCAACCCAGTCCAATGTGAACAAACCCTATGGTAACGTTAGGTCTAATGAACTGGTCCAATAAGGCTGGTGGATGAAAAACCTACTACTCACGTACTACAATAGGTACTACTTACAAAGTAAATTGATAAACTTATTTATCCTTTCTGTTTGTGTTTTCCAACAATAGTTAACTCTCTCGTTGTGCATCCTGCGATTTACACGAGCAACGTAGAAGTAACAAAATTTGCGCATTTCGCAAGGATGCATTTTTCCCGTCTATTTAACTGTGCAACCCGCTCTTTCCCCGTTCATGGTTTCATTTTGGCTTTTCTGTTTGTTGCTAAAAAGAACTGAAAGTGGAAATTAAAATTCGTAAAGAGACTCGAATTTGGTGCAAAGATTGCGAGGTAGGACTTTGCCTCGATCCTTGTTTCGAAATTCATCATACTAAACTTTATTTCTAATAAATGTTTTGTAAGAATTTTGCTCATTTTCATTAGAAGATACATTTTACCTTCATATTCCATAAAATAAATCATAATTTAATCAAGATTAATTTTCAAAATTTTGCTTTTATATGGTTATTCTTCCAATTTCAATATTCCGACAACCTTTTTTATGATCTAATTCTATATTAAAAAAAAAAAAAAAACTCTTTTGCAAACATTTTTTGTATATCTTAGCTCTAAAATATATGTAGATCAGGGCTTGAAAAATCTAAAAAATTTTTAGATGCCCTTTTGGGCATATTAGTCTAGAAAATACCTGCCCGGATATTTAATTCATATTCATGTATCTACTACTGATGTGTCAAAAAAGAATTGCCGTTACCACCATATGTATACATTGACATTGAACTATACTTGCACTAAAATGAAATAAACAAAGACTCTATATTAACATATTATACTAAAAATATTTTCACATTACACACCAATATTATTGATTTTGGTTGGATTTTTGTTCTGATCAAAATTAAAATATTCTGAAATAATGGTGATCTAAACTGCATGCCCTTCCACGTGCCTTGTTCCTGTAGTTGCAAATAACCAGTTTTCAATTGCTGGTGATGGATCGAAGTTTGCTAGCTAAACTTCATCAATGCCAATTTGGATTAAAATATTTACTAGGGGGCTTCGCCCCCTGCTCGCTAACGCTCGCCAACCCCCAAACACCTCGCTGCGCTCGGATTGAGCGGCTTTGCCGCTCGAATTTGTGGTTAAAACATCTTGCTGCGCTCGAATAAATTTGCCAGCCATAAAAAATGTAACCAAATTTTTATAACTTTAATGGAAGGCCTAATAGAGAAAACACCCAAATTGCAAGTTTCATAATAGAAAGTTAAATATACTATCCGCCAACATTCTGACTTAAAACTTCATTAGTTATGCCCTTACATTGAAGTCCCAATATCTTTTATTTATTCTGATAAGTCGCCCCGTTAGAGAACGACGTCCAACGCGAAGCATTTTCTGGATAGAAATACTTCAAAATAATAATTACTCTATTACAAAAATGATTCAGAAAAACAGAAAAAATCTACTTTGAAAAGAAGAGTTTAAAAAGAGCTTTAAAATTAGCAACGGGTTTGTTGTTTACATACGTAAGGATAGCTTTAAAATTAGCAACGGTTGGTTGGTTGGTTGAACCCCCGAGCAGCGGATTTGTTTACTTAAGGATGTTGCCATTCTTATATTCAAAATCATTGAGGCTTTGTAGTAGCTTAATGATGAAAAATATTGAAATTTAACTAATTAATAAAGTGTTAATAAATTGTTTTGGCAAATCTACAGCTTATTTCCTTTAAAATGACACCTTGATCATTGAAATTGGTTGAGTAGTTTAGGCGGACGGACTAACGCCAAAAAAACGTATTGCCTATTAAATATATAGATAGTTTCAGTGGACAAGTTGCATCGGAATGGGTTCTTTATACGATTCACGGCACTGAATCCTCTCCTGCAGACAGACATTCTGGTATAAACACCGAGTCCTACTGGTCAAACCAGTCGTAATTGCATGTGCTCAATTGAAAATACAAAATATTTATCTTTTGAAAGGTATTTTTGATGAAATATTTACGTGCTAGCCCGAGCATGTATAAGAAAAAAAGTACATGCCTAATCTTAATTTTTGCATGGCCTAGGCATGTCAGGCAATATAATTTGAAATATGTAGTAAATAAATACGCAATTTTTTAACCTACAGTAGAATCTCGATTAACCGACCCAATTCTGACCAAAGGTACCCTAATAACCATGTGACGAGTATGTGACGAAAAGCGATATCGCATAGAGATCACGCGATGTCACGGCGATATCACACAGGGGTCACATAGTCGTCCAATGTCCGTTTTAGAGGGGGGTTTGCGACGTAACTTTGTGATATCGCTGCGATATCGCTTTTCGTCACATTGTGACATTGGGGACGAATTTGCGATTTTTGCGATATCGCATTGTGATCTGTATGTGATCTTAGTGATTTTGGCGACATCTATGTGATTTATGTGATCTTCGCAACGAAAGCTTTGTCACTGCGATATCGCTTTGTGACCTAAATGTGATCTTAGTGATTTTGGCGACATCCGTGTGATTTATGCGATCTTTGCAACGAAAGTTTTGTCACTGCGATATCGCTTTGTGACCTAAATGTGATCTTAGTGATTTTGGCGACATCCGTGTGATTTATGCGATTTTCGCAACGAAAGCTTTGTCGCTGCGATGTCACATTGTGACCTAAATGTGATCTTAGTGATTTTGGCGACATCCGTGTGATTTATGCGATCTTCGCAACGAAAGCTTTGTCACTGCGATATCGCTTTGTGACCTAAATGTGATCTTAGTGATTTTGGCGACATCCGTGTGATTTATGCGATTTTCGCAACGAAAGCTTTGTCGCTGCGATGTCACATTGTGACCTAAATGTGATCTTAGTGATTTTGGCGACATCCGTGTGATTTATGCGATCTTCGCAACGAAAGCTTTGTCACTGCGATATCGCTTTGTGACCTAAATGTGATCTTAGTGATTTTTGCGACATCCGTGTGATTTATGCGATTTTCGCAACGAAAGCTTTGTCGCTGCGATGTCACATTGTGACCTAAATGTGATCTTAGTGATTTTGGCGACATCCGTGTGATTTATGCGATCTTCGCAACGAAAGCTTTGTCACTGCGATATCGCTTTGTGACCTAAATGTGATCTTAGTGATTTTTGCGACATCCGTGTGATTTATGCGATCTTCGCAACGAAAGCTTTGTCACTGCGATATCGCTTTGTGACCTAAATGTGATCTTAGTGATTTTGGCGACATCCGTGTGATTTATGCGATTTTCGCAACGAAAGCTTTGTCGCTGCGATGTCACATTGTGATCTGTATGTGATCTTAGTGATTTTGGCGACATCCTTGTGATTTATGCGATCTTCGCAACGAAAGCTTTGTCACTGCGATATCGCTTTGTGACCTAAATGTGATCTTAGTGATTTTGGCGACATCCGTGTGATTTATGCGATTTTCTCGACGAAAGCTTTGTCGTTGCGATATCGCTTTGTGACCTAAATGTGATCTTAGTGATTTTGGCGACATCCATGTGATTTATGCGATTTTCGCAACGAAAGCTTTGTCGCTGCGATATGGCTTTGTGACCTAAATGTGATCTTAGTGATTTTGGCGACATCCGTGTGATTTATGCGATTTTCGCAACAAAAGCTTTGTCACTGCGATGTCACATTGTGATCTGTATGTGATCTTAGTGATTTTGGCGACATCCATGTGATTTATGCGATTTTCGCAACGAAAGCTTTGTCACTGCGATATCGCTTTGTGACCTAAATGTGATCTTAGTGATTTTGGCGACATCCGTGTGATTTATGCGATCTTCGCAACGAAAGCTTTGTCACTGCGATATCGCTTTGTGACCTAAATGTGATCTTAGTGATTTTGGCGACATCCGTGTGATTTATGCGATCTTCGCAACGAAAGCTTTGTCACTGCGATATCGCTTTGTGACCTAAATGTGATCTCAGTGATTTTGGCGACATCCGTGTGATTTATGCGATCTTCGCAACGAAAGCTTTGTTGCTGCGATGTCACATTGTGATCTGTATGTGATCTTAGTGATTTTGGCGACATCCGTGTGATTTATGCGATTTTCGCAACGAAAGCTTTGTCGCTGCGATGTCACATTGTGATCTGTATGTGATCTTAGTGATTTTGGCGACATCCTTGTGATTTATGCGATCTTCGCAACGAAAGCTTTGTCACTGCGATATCGCTTTGTGACCTAAATGTGATCTTAGTGATTTTGGCGACATCCGTGTGATTTATGCGATTTTCTCGACGAAAGCTTTGTCGCTGCGATATCGCTTTGTGACCTAAATGTGATCTTAGTGATTTTGGCGACATCCATGTGATTTATGCGATTTTCGCAACGAAAGCTTTGTCGCTGCGATATGGCTTTGTGACCTAAATGTGATCTTAGTGATTTTGGCGACATCCGTGTGATTTATGCGATTTTCGCAACAAAAGCTTTGTCACTGCGATGTCACATTGTGATCTGTATGTGATCTTAGTGATTTTGGCGACATCCATGTGATTTATGCGATTTTCGCAACGAAAGCTTTGTCACTGCGATATCGCTTTGTGACCTAAATGTGATCTTAGTGATTTTGGCGACATCCGTGTGATTTATGCGATCTTCGCAACGAAAGCTTTGTCACTGCGATATCGCTTTGTGACCTAAATGTGATCTTAGTGATTTTGGCGACATCCGTGTGATTTATGCGATCTTCGCAACGAAAGCTTTGTCACTGCGATATCGCTTTGTGACCTAAATGTGATCTCAGTGATTTTGGCGACATCCGTGTGATTTATGCGATCTTCGCAACGAAAGCTTTGTTGCTGCGATGTCACATTGTGATCTGTATGTGATCTTAGTGATTTTGGCGACATCCGTGTGATTTATGCGACTTTCGCAAAGAAAGCTTTGTCGCTGCGATGTCACATTGTGATCTTAGTGATTTTGGCGACATCTATGTGATTTCCACAACAAAAGCCTTGTTCCTGCAACATAATTATACAAAAAATTCACAATTAATTTTTTTTATCAACTACCTATATCTGCTTCAAGTACCTACTCTCACTATGAAGAGGCTCAGTATCTTTTCTTTACGTCAAATATTTTCTAATACTATGGTAATATAATTTATACTATCAAGGCCAGTCATTACTTTAATGACTGGCCTTAATGGTATAATCATAGTATTAGAAAATATTTGAATATTTTCTAAAAGTATGAACTTTTCTAAACTTAATATACATGAACTTAATGGTATAATAAATTAAAGAATCATAGCATTAGAAAATATTTCTTCGTCTTCAACAAGACTTTGGGAAGTAAAAACTAGTCTCCTATATTAAAAACCAATGAAACAGTTAACTACCTAATTAGCCTTTAACCAAGAGAATTTATCCATTCCAATAGATTTCTCAGCTAAATATGTACCTTAAAAATAAGACAAAACATGACTAAATCTATTAAAGCACAATGTAATGTATCTCATACATCTCAATTTTTCTTTTAAACAGATTACAATGTTGTTTTGCCATTTTGTGCAAATCTTCTCCTTTATAAGTTTAGCATAAAAGAAAAATACAAAACTAAAAACAGGTTGAACAAATCAAGCAAAAATGGAAATATGCAATCAAAATAAGAGTAAAAACATAAAAAGGTAATAAGTTTATTTTATTGAACACAAAGCAAACATATTCTTTGTTACACTAAATATTGCAGAATGCTTTTCTTTTCAGCAAGGTATCTGTCCATCTGACTGCCAGGAATTAAGCCACTTCCTTCAATGTAGCCTATTCTTTCTTCGTGTTTCAGAGCATTAGGTGTAGGCTTTGGACCTAGAAAATAAAAAATAGGTTATTCTTAAATTTTAGTTTAAAATACACCATTTTTAAAATTGCCACTCACAATACAATTTTAAAAATCTAATGCAATTATAGCACAAGATGCTAGTTAATAAAAATAAAAACAGAAATTCTGTGCCAACTTTAAGTATTCATAACAAGGTTATAATAGTAATTAAAATGTGTAATGCCAACATAAATAATTGATAATTACACTCAATTTTGATATTGTTACAAGTGATTATTTACAGCTTCCATCACTGTAATCCATTAATTGCTAAAAAATTAATTTGGAATATTATGACTTACTATTTTCTGATTTTTTTTTTTTTAATATTTTCCCCCTTACCTTTGTAAAACTAAAACTGATAAATGGTATACCAATTAAAAAGCTAAAACACCTCTGCTTCTGACAAATAGTTTATTTACAATTGCACATATTGCTATCTGTTTGACAAATAATTTATTGTTTTTGGCTTTCAATGAATATGCAGTAGGAAATATGTTAACTCGATCTGGAAATGATCCTCTTTTCAATTGTGAGACTTAAAACTACAAAAAAAAAAAAAAATTGTTTTAAAACAGTTTTTAATTTGAAACATTTCCCTCCATTATTTCTTAAAAAATATAACTTATATATTAAAAAAGTTCCATTGAATTGAATAATGGATTCACAAGATACAACTTATCACTAGACGACCAGATATCTGAGCCATGCCAAGTTCTGTCTTTCAAATCAAGGTTCAATACATATCTTAGTAAAAGAATACAATACCTAACGCTGATATTTATGTTTATCTATGACTCACTCTGATAACAGAGGTTTTATCAGACTAATACTTCCTAATTAGTGAAAAAAAAAAAAATTCCATTTTTAATTATTGCTAAAAAATTGACTTGTTACTGAAAGTTGTTACGTCCAACAACCATTTGGGACCTCTAATTCCCCAAAATTGATATTTAAGAACACTATTATTAAAAGCAATAAATTTGGCAACAGTAAGTGATTTTAAAAAAATAAGGCAATTTGAGGGGCTTCAAACGACTGTTCGAAGAAGATGCCTGCTATACTTTTTGTTACTTTTAGAGTTTTGCAACAAAAGATAAAATAAAAAATTATAGAGTGCTTTTATTTTACTATCTAATTGTCTATCATTAGAAATTTTATACAAAAACTAGTTATATCACAGAATAACTAGACAACTGTTATAACTAATTATTTCACAATTTAACCTCTACGATATGTTGTTTCAAACTTTGCTTAAAGTACTTCAGTCCTTATATAGAAAAACTAATTTCACTTTCATACATTGACAATAACACACGCATAACATATATGGTCCAATTAGAGAATTCAAAAGCTAAAAAAAAAAAACATCCTCAGACTTAACTTTTTCCTTAGTGGCATTATTGTATTTCTTCTAAATCAATTACATTTTATAGAAGATTTATCTGACGACTACAATTTCTTGAAATTTGAAAGAAATTAATGCTGTTATGTTCAATTAGTATTGCAAAATGTTGACAGCAGCCATACTTAACCATCTATGTAACACTGTTCTTGCTTCATGGATTACATAAATATTTTTAGGTATATATATATTTAGATATACAAACAAAATAAAATGAAAAACGGCAGAAATTTGGAATTTCATCAGGGGGCAACTTTCAGGGTGTTTAGCAACTTGGAACTTCAAAAAAAGGGACTAAGGGACCAAAAGTTTGAAAAAAAGGTACTTGTAAAAAAAAAAGGGACTTTTACACAAAATTTGTTTTTATAGCATAGAAAAAAATGCCTAGTATTCAGTACTTACAATTTAAGGGGTGGAATTAAAAATTATTTGTCCAAGTGTAAACTTTGCACTCCAAACATTCATCTGGAATGCCTATTAAAAAGAAAAGAATTAATTATTGACTGTATATTACTAAAAAAAACACTGAAAATTATGATTACCACATTTTTAAAATTGTAAACAGACAGAACGCAAATAACAATTTTGGAGTGCAAATTTCACCTTTGCATCGGATTATTTCAACACATGATTGAACACTAGAATTCTTACGATCTGCAGAAAACCTATATTTAACACCAAAAAGTGCTTATTCATTCGAACTAAGAAGAGAGCTACTTAAAAACATGCACGACCATCTTTTTCATTGAGAGTTAAAAACATTCTCTCATTCCATCAGGTGGATAACCTTAGAGTTATTCCTCCAACTTTCCCCATTTCACCTTGGCATCATCATGAAACTACAATTTTTAACCCTTTCTCAAATTTTAAAAAGTCTGAAACCCCTGATACTGTTTTTAAAAGTATCTTTTATGATCATCGTAATAATTTTTCTCATTTCAAATCTATTTTTACTGATGTGATCCATGTTGAAACAACATTGACATTCAACGTGGAAACCACATGGGCAAAAATGAACACTCATGTGGAAACAATGTGACAAATCCACGTTGAACCAATATTGACATTCAACATTGAAACCACGTGGGCAATAGCTAGCATGTGGAAGCAGTGTGATATATCTACGTAGAAACAACGTTGGCACTCAACATTGTATCCACGCTCCTTTAAGTGAACACTTCCGCTTGAAAACAACGTTGCAGTTCCACGTTGAAACAACATTGTGCATGTTGGTATTGAACGTTGACACCACATTGAAACAACATGGTTGCGTTGCTTGGGATATATATACATACATAAATACATATAGTAATTTCAAAACAATAAAGAATTTAAATTGAAATATTTTTAGTTAAAAATTAATATTGTGCATGGATAGTCAATGGAATTGAAGTTAATGATTCAAATATATTTAAGAATCATAAGCAAATTGAAATTGTCTAGAGTTTTAGTCGAGAGTTTAGTGATTTTATAGACTTTTAGATATATAGATTTTATAGACATGTGAATTTATAGAATAGAGACCAGGTAGTCTCTATTCTATAAATTCTATTCGACTATTATGAAAAGAATGTTTTTTATGCACACTTTTCCTGCACAAAAATTATAAAATGAGTAAAACTACATGAACAATAATGGCATTTTTCATTTAAAAAATTTTAGCCAGAAAACTAGTTTTGCTATCAAAAGAGTAATTTACCTGTTGACTATTATAATCGTCTTCAGCTCCATGTTGTCTTTTCATTGTTCTTGCTTTATCCATCTGGTTTAGCAGGTTCTTGTCCCATGTCAGATACTTCTCCATGAACCATCAACTAAATTCTCCCCAAAGGTGCTTTTGAGAAACTTTCTCTCAAATATGGCAAGGACCTATTGACTACAAAATAGTAAAAATTAGGTGACTGATTTTTTGGATAACAGATCATTTATATGATAAAATGTGGTACCAGCATCATAACAGCCATATGAAACCAGGAAAGAATGCTATTAAACACAAAACTATAGATATTTTATATCACAGGTTTTACAAATAACCTTACTTAAGAGTAATATTACACTAAAGTAGGTCTGAACCTAAAGTTTAGAAAAAGTTATACATTTTGAATTGATGATCATTAACACGAGATGAAACATTTTGAATAGTGAATTTTCATCATCGGTCATCACAGCTTCACATGTAGCTCGGATATCAGCAAGGCACTTTTACCAAAATACGATGATTGCTAAGATACATTCAAAAAGGAAATAAGATATATGTTTGAATTAAACTAGAGATGATGTCTTGACTAAGCTGCAGTATGCTTATCGGATAACAGAAGAAGAGGTAAAATTATGCCTTGTTTAATAAGAAGACACGTAAGACATAATAATGTACAACCTCAAAAAACAATTACCATATTTTTTATGGCATCACAATGTAAAAAAAAAACAGACAAGCTATTTCAATATGTTGCAAAAAGATACTAATCAAAAATTGATTTTAGTAATAAGTTTTCTATAATTCAACAAGATGAGGTTTAAAGTACCCACTTGTAACAAAACCAGGTTATATTATATACAGCTTGTATATGCTACTTAGAAAAGGTACTTTGCTATGCTATTGTGCTTTATTCTATCCATCATGATAAATAGCAGAGCATTTTTGTAACTTCCTATTAATTGAGGAGACATACCAAGAAAGCATACAAAATTTGTCATCAACAAATTTCCTGATGGAGCAGGGCAACCTATAAACTGGCATTGTTTTGTGGCCTCTTGAGGAAAGGGAGTAGTAGATGATAGATAGTTTATGAATTATGATGTTTTTACGGATGCAAATACCTTTGTTAAATATATTATATCGGCGGAATTTGCCAAAAATACAAAAACTAATGTAATTTTTTTTACAAAGAAAAAGTAGAAAATGCCTTGAGGAATTGGATAAGATCTGGAATTTAGCGGAGTTTTGGATAAGATCTGTGATGCGCAACCAATTCCACTAATACGGAGAGTGCATTGTGTCGTATCAGTTTCTTCATAAACCATAAACTGCTTAGTGACTTTTAATTACCCTCAAGGTAAAGTTGTCTATACATCAAAGAAAATGGAGAGTGATATTGTACAACAAGTAAAAAATAAAGTTATTGTCACATGATGAATATTACCTCAGGAAAGTGGTATGCTGCATATTGGAAAGAATAATCACTAGTTTATTGGCCGGGCACTTAACGTTAGTCTTAATAAAGACAAATTCTCATACATCTACCAAACTAAGCCATCTAAAAATCAGTTTTAAGAGGCTTAAACCTTTATTATCCAGCCACACCCCTCAACTGTGTATTACCGCATGATTTTTAACACATTGAATCAAAAGTTTGAAATTTGTAACTGCATATAGTATTTTGTTTATTATCTTATTTTTAGTTTACTTTTCATAAATATTTAAATGCTTAAGTTTATGTTCTGTGCTTAGTCACCAGATTTATTTGATTGTAGACATATACTGTGGGTAAAAAAAGTCTCAGTACGGAAGCCAAAGTTACAAATAAATTAGCAAAATTTCTACTCTTTTGCTTCATATCTTCAGTAACTACTGAAATTATGTTTAATTTGGTTCTTTAAAATAAGTTTAAAATAAATGTCTGTTTTTACAAAACGCAGCAAGTATTTAAATTGAAATACTTGGGAGATATTGCTTAAGTCGCACATGGCTTAAAAATTTATAAAAATATTGAAGGGACATCTCAAACGGTGAGAAATATTATTAAAATAGCGGGTCTGAATGAACTTGCAGCCCGTAAGAATCCTTAAACAAGTACCTGTAACAGAAAAAAATGCCTTGAGTTTGCAAAAAAGCATGTAAGTTATCAGTTATCTTTCTGTGAATCAGTTCTTTTTAATGATGAATTAAAATTTAATATCCAAGGGTCAGATAATCGAGTTATGGTCTGGATAAAACCAAACCAACAAATGTTAATTTAGAATTTATGTGGAACTGTCAAACACAGTGGAGGAGGTGTTATAGTATGAGGGTGTATGAGAGCTGTTGGTGTGTCGCAATTTACGTTATGTAGAAGGAAACAAGTATAAATATGTGTATCTTGAAATTCTAACACAAAATGTCTTAACCAGTGCACAGAAATTGTCACTTGGGAAATTGTCTTCCATGCTTTTGTTAATTCTTAAGCCAAGTGCGACTTGAGGTGCACTTATTCGCGGATTAAATTGAACCTTGCAATAGGATATTTCTTTTATGAAAGCGTTTTAGCTTTGAAGATCTTCTGGATCAAACTCTATCCTCAAAAGTTTGAAGCTCACAGTGCCTTTCAATAATATATATTAAAGATTTCGCCAATTTTTTTCATAAATAATCCATCATTTCATAACTGGGTAAATTCCTAGTTCACATTTATGGGTTGGCGCACTTTTGAAAAGTTGGCGACAAAGCCAGAATGTCGCCAATTCGGAATTCCAATATGAAAAATTGAGAAACGAACCAGCTCTATGATTTGTGGTATAGAAAGGTTGAAGCCAAAGCACGTCAATAAAAAAAATGAGGTTGCCAAATTTAGAACTGTATCGCCTACAAAACAGCGCCAAATCGGCTTGGCGATATTTTAACGTCAACTAGGAATAGACCCATAACTGAATTACCAACTCACAAATGGATTTAGGAACTCTATTTTAAGACAATCAGCTACAAGCTAAAATTAAACAATTGCTGCTATCATGTCTTCATAACACTTGCGTACACTTCAGCTTGGAAAATTTATTGCAAATCTGTTATGGAAGACATCAGAATTCATTTTCATATTGCATACGGAAACTTTTTTTGCATGGCACTTAGCAATATCTCCTAAATATTTCAATTTAAATACTTGCTGCGTTTTGTAAAAACAGACATTTATTATTAACTTATTTTAAAGAGTCAAATTAAACATATTTCAATAGTTACTAAAGATATGAAGCTAAAGATTAGAAATAATGCTAATTTATTTGCAACTTTGGCTATCGTACGGAGACTTTTTTTACCCACTGTAATTAACTCAGTTTGAGAACACATTTCTGATAAAGAAAAGTTTAATTGACTAAAAGTAATTTTAAGTTAAATAATAATAATAAAAAATAAAAAAACACTGATTACCATGCTTTGATTTGATTTAGTGGTGGTTTTGCTTGATTATGCTTCCCGGGAGACCGATCACCATGCTTTTTGAGCTGTGTTTTGGAGCAACAACGTATTGTCAACTAGAGTATTGCCACTGCATATATCTAAAACTAATACAATTTATGTATGGTTACGTCATAGTCAATTGCTTATACAACGTATAAATAAAATGGATATTTTTGATTGGTTTAAAATTTGAATATGTTTTTAAATCTGTACTTTTCATTAGTTGGGTTTTGATACCATGTGCTTCAAAAATTTCTTTTGTCATGAAATGAAAAATTTTACTTCTTAATTAGTTTCCAAATTTTTGATTTCACGTACTTTCCTTTTCTTTTTAATTATGTGTTATTTTTTTATTGACATGCTGAGTTATATAACGAATTGAAAAACTCGTTTCAATCAAATGCATTCACGTGCATTATTAAATATAAATATGCTCAGCTTACAAATTTCCTAAGTTACATATAAGCACACACAATGAATTTATTTTCTGATTACAACACTATATGCTTATAAATATTCTAGAGCAGCGTTTGCCATTAACTTTTAGAGATGAGCGGTATAAGTTATGTTCCAGTTTTTTGTGGGCCGCAGATTTTTACAGAATATGCCAAAATGATTCCTATATATTTATTTTTTTTTTATTTTTTTTTCATTTTTAGGAGTTAAAAAAAATATTCTCATTAGATTATTTTAGCTAAGATTATCAAGTTTTAGATTATTAAGAAAAAACTATTATAAACTATTCAAGTTTTAGATTATCAAGCATTAGATTATCAAGTCTAAAAAAATAAGCGAATCTTTAATTAAAACCTGTCTATTGTGTTTTTTTGTGACTTCTGACTTGACATAATATTCAATAAAGGTATTTAAATCATAATTTCCATATATTCTGCTGATTTATTCGATATCATCAATCTTACTGATCATGTTATTCATTTGCTTAAACTAATCATGGACGTATTTGTTAAAGTTTAAGCTGACTTATGATGGATTTTAGTGTATTTGTAATTTGGCAAGTAGCAAGGACTCTTTATCCGAATGATATACATTTTTGCAAGTAGTGTTTTTCATATTCATATAAATTGTGTGATCAGTTTACATCAGCATCATATGTCCAGAAAACACTCAAATCTAAACATGTTATTTTAATAAATTTTGTTTGCTTAATTGTATAAATATGGGGGGGGGGGTAATAGATATTTTATTATCTATCCATAACATCCAGGATATATTTTTCAAAAGTCAGGTTTATACAGAATTCTGATATCCAAAAGATATGTCATATATGCATCGTTTATTGCATTAAAAATATATTCGTTTTCGGTATACAATGCAATTTATTTGTCTGGAATCCTTGTAAATCTATTACTTATTACTTTCAATTACCCATGTGTATACATAGGGTAATGAAAGTATAGTATTCAGTAAAAAAAATGTGGGCGTTTTTTTTTTTTTTTTTTTTTTTTTTTTTTTTTTTTTGCATTTCTCTATGATTTGGATTATCCTGAATTCAAAACTGTTATCTAGAAAAAATGTGTCTGTGGTCAGCATAACTCCCGAACAATTTGACTTACGATATTCAAATTTGGTGTGGAAGTTGATGATGGCACAGGGATCTACCATTAGGGTTTTCGTCAAAACCGCGCATGCAAATAAGGTAGTTGCCATTGAAAAAATAGTATTTTTCAGTAATTGCTAAAAAACGTCTCAAACGATTTTGTTCAAAATTGCTGTGATAATTCCTCTTGAGGTGTTCTAATCATCCCCACCTCCGAAATTCCCGTAAAAATGTTTGAATGGCTTAAAAAGTTGAAGAATGAATGCCTTTAACACAGAGTTCTCTTTCCTTGAGCATACCTCATCAACGATTTTTTTTTCTTCTCTCCTCAGTTTCACTTATGGGAAACGATAATATACGAATTATAGAAAAGTAAATTGCCTAAATCATCATTTTGGCGAATTTTTTTTTTTTTAAAGACCCATGCAAGAATTATCGCAAAAAATATCACCTAACTGGCCATTTTTGCTAAATGAATGATGAAAATATAAAAACCGTAAATGACACAAATCCACATCAGTATTATAGGGTAATTGAAAGTTGTGCGATGTTCAACACGCCTAGTTTTTATTATAATTATAGTCTATATTAAAGAAACGTAACTTTACAATCGAAATTACATCTTCCACATTGAAAAACTGATTAATTCAAAATCGAAAATCTGACTAAAATTTTATAATGATTTGTTCGAAATTCCGATAAGATGATAATTTTTATCATTCATTCCAATATTCAACAAATTTATTTCAACAAATATTTTTATTGCTTTGAAAAGAAATTCATTTCCGGAATACATGCAGTTTGGATATCCGGAATCCAAATAAATTAATAGTTAACTTTTACTGTAATTATAGTAAAGAATGGTGAGTTTTTTCTTGAAATAACTTACTGAAAGGCATCCGGCCAATATTGATTATATTATTCAAAATCGGAAATTTGATTTTAAATTTTTGTAATGGTTTGACAATTCGGATAAAAGTAACCTGGAATTTGGTTTATAGGCCAAATTAAAATAACTTCGTGAATTTTACCAATTGTAAAATCGTATAAAACGAACAACTATGACATTTGATTCTTTTATAGCAAAATTCTAATTTCTCATGAACCAGAATAACATCTAATATCGCCTCTGTTTACATCTGTGCATGGAATGTATTTTCCTCTATAATCATGGCACATTCGCAATCTACCATTTTATGCACAAAATGGTGAACGCTCAAGTCAATGAGATTCTGACCGTTCAACTTTTACCCGGAATTTAATACTGGCACAATTAAACGATCACTATGAATTGTTGCAATTGAAATTATTAAAACCAAAATATATATATATATAAAAAAATTATTATTATCTGCTCTCGAAAAGCATACAAACATTAACTGAATTAAGAAAATTTAAAATAAATATGGTATCCTTTATTTTGTCCTTGCAAAAAGTAAGAATTAAATTTTGCTGAATACTATAAAGTAGTTTGCATTCTATTATTATTAAAAACTCTTTAACAATCAATCAAGTATTAAATCCGCAATACCAAAATAAATTTGTCGCATCAATAATTTTGTTTCAGTTTTATAATTGTGTTGTTTAGATTGACCAATAACCGAACGATCAAATTCAAAGGGAATTCTTTGACGATTTGCATTTCAATTCCTACATTATTTTCTATGTTTTATAAATTGTTACCGGCAATAATGTATTAAATCCGGCATTCTATAGAATACCTGCACCTAGGCATTTTAAATTATTCCAAAAATTAGCCGGCAAAGTATAAAACGATTAAACATTTCACGCATTGCTCAGGCATTCTAAAGAATGCCAAATGACAAACCGACCAAGTATAAAATACATCACCAATTTTTTGTATAGTTCATATAAATAACGATTTTACTTTTTATAAGAAATAAAGTTAAGTGAAATTGAAATTAAGTAAATTATCAACTTTCTTGGTACAACAAAAAGGTTCATATTTTATTTTGTTTCATTAATAAAATTCATAATTTTTTTTTTTTTTATTACTTAAATTCTTTTTAAGTATTTTAAATAAAAGCTTTTTCAAGGGCTGTTTTTCATTATTTTTTCAAAATTACAAATGTATTGTTGAGGAAGAACATTTTTTTTTTTTTTCTTCAAAGTTTTATCATGGCTCTTTTTCATACTTTGCTAAAAATGCCGGTCATTATATAAGGTAGATCGGCATTTCGTACGTTGCCGGTCATGTGTTCTCAAACATACTTTTCTTGACGAGGGGCGGAGAATGAAGGAACAAGGGACAAGAATGAACAATGAAATCCCCATCAGAGTTTTCAGAATCTGACCTTGAAAGGACCCACAGAAAGAGTGGCAGCAAATGATCAACGACACGTTCTGTCGAAAATCTGACCGGTTCGTGACGTCACTCCCCGTTTTCAAGTGAACGCTGGATCACGGGACGCTTTCCTATGAAACCAGGGCTTTTAGACGCTTTCGTTTGAAACGGTTTATCATACTTTTTTTTACAATGCTCTGTTTTCTGAATGAATTTAAGTAGTGAAAATGATTTAATTTTTTTTTAAAATTTTTATATATATATATATATATATATATATATATATATATATATATATATATATATATATATATATATATATATATATATATATATATATATATATATATATATATATATATATTACACATTTTTATTGACTGGAAGGTTAAAATATAACATACGTATCGTTATGTTATTTTATTAAAATATTTGTTACTTTTAATTTGTCTTCTGCTGGCTCTGTAAGTTTATACAATAACAGACTTACATAGTTTTCGTTTTTTTTTTTTTTTTTTTTTTTTTTTTAACTATTTAATGTGAAACAGAATTCGGTGAATATATGTGATATGTGAGCATGATAGGAATTAGAAAAAAATTACAAATATAGTAAATAAATTATTCGATTGCATCATGCTTCTTAATCGTTACTGAAATAATAAAAGGAAATAATGTTTGCTTCCAAATCAAAATAAAGTATTTTAATTGTCAATATGTGTTTTTCATGGCTCTCTCAAGTTAATTAACTATTTTTAGAAATAATAATCTTGCGGTTAAAGTTGTATTATTTTTATATTTATCTACCATTTTCAACATCATTTCCAGATTGGTTGGTGCCCATCTGATGGCTGTGTGGTTAGTTCTCTGGTCACACATGCCAAAAGGTGCTGGATCCGAATCCCGGATTAAGCAGGGATGTTCGTTGTGGTTCGGAATCCACGTTAAGCTGTAGGTCCCGTCGTAATTAGCCGTCATTGTGCATAAAAATAGGTCATTGAGCGTATAAACCAACCAAACAGATTGGTAGTATTTCTTCCATTTGTACTGCTTCCTTTATTGAACAAAATCAAATTGAAAATAAATCATTATTTGCAGTTATTTATTATTCATTTTGTTAAGTTTTAAATGAAAAGCATTAGTAAATAACCAAAGAATATCTAAGAATATTTTTCAATATTATTTGGAACGTTAACCCAATTAATAGATAAAAATGGAAAAGAAAAAAGCCGAACCTAACAAATCATGTGAGAAAATAGAATCGGTTTCTGTCAAGATTGGATCAAGGGAAAGATACTAAACTTTTCATCCCCCCCCCCCCCCTCTCCTTCACCCGACAACGCGACCAGTCTTTTAACAAACGGAACAGATGTGCAATCTTGGTTCTTTGGTTCATTGAATTTTGCTTGCGAGACAAAAAAAAAAGGAGGAACTGGAGGCCAGAGGCCAAACTGACCTAAAGCGACCCTCTATAACCATTTCAATTAGTTATCCCGCCAATCGATCTTATTATTTGTTCGCGTCTCTTGAATTGATCTCGTATTTCATCGCCTGCTGGTTTTGTAAAGACTCTTGTCTCTTCAACACAAGCTTCACATTATCAGATTATCCAAAGAAATACTTCTTCCGTAATAAAATAAATAAATAAAAAATACACCATTTTTTTAAAAAAAATCCGCAAATACCCTCATTTTCAAATTATCTTCCAAAATACCAGCCAAACTTTAAAATACGGTAATTTTTGCAGGTAATTACCCGATTACCGGCTGCTTGTGTAAGTTGTTAATTTAACCTTTTCACATGGGCTCCTGTGAGAGGAAGGGGGCATGTGACAATTTCGGAATTGGGGTGAGAGGAAGAAATTTCGACAGCACACATGGCCAGCCCATTCAGTTGGGACACAAAGGGGTATTTTGAAGCTGCTTGACAGGGGGGCAATTTAGTAAATGATAAGTGACTTTTACCTGCTAGGCGGGTTTTCGCTAACTGCATTTCTACGATTTCCTTTGCTGAATGTTTATTCTTTTGGCTCTATGAAGTCTTGATATTTTTTTACTAAATTATTTTGCAAATGTTTAAAGTATCCAAACCATAAATAAAAACTTAACTTTAAGTTAACTTTAGTGAATTTTAAGAGCATTTAATATTCTGATTCCATAAATCTGTTAAAATTTGTCGTAAAACTCTTTTTAATATTTTTCAACTTTTAATTTAAATTTTTGTAGAATCAAATTATTTTAAAAGTGTTTATTTTAAACAAAATTTTTAAAATCAAAATTCCCTTTATTGCGTGTCGATAGTCATATGACCAATTGTTATCAATTTACAGGTTATGAAATAGAAATGTGGGATGTAAATTTGGTATATTATATTTTACACTTATGTTGTATTATTACTTTTATTTACTAAAGACAGATAGATAAATTTTCTATAATCTGAAGAATTATAGTATGAAAGGTGTAAAATTAAAATAATACAGACAAAAAGTACAATAATATAATTTATCGTATGAGTTTTCATCCTTTTATTAAAAAAATATATAAAAATAAAAAAATGTCTTCAATTTTGACGATATGTAGCAACACAAATATTGTTTAGTTGGTGAAATTCCCGATAAGAGGAGGTGTAAATTTCTGAAACATGATCTGAAGAAATTGAAAGACATAGGCCCTTGAAGAAAGTTATCTCCACAGTGTAATACAGGGGCTAAAATGACGTAGTTTTAAAAAAGAAGGTAAGGAAGATGAGAAGTGTACGCGAATCTTTTTTTATTTCAGTTCACATGTCATAAACATATTGTGAATAAAAACAGTCAGTAACTGTTGCAAAATAACTGTTTTATTTTACAATTTGGTTGATTACGTCTTCTGTAAATTTTTACGCGAATTTTAGTGGTGAGGATGTTGAAATTTTTTTTTAAAGTAATAAACAATAATTGGTATATTCACTATAAAAACAAAAGTAATAAATATAACATTAATAAGCAGTTTTTAAAATAAATCAATATATATCCTTTCACGCTTTTGTACAATTGCTTTACTTTTTTTATATATATAAATGGCAGGCTTTTATAGTTCTTCGCATATATGTATTTGAAATTCATTACAAGCAATAGGTACAGTTTCTATAACATATTTTTGAATAAAAAAAGGAAATAAACTTTTCACCTTTTACCTCTCTTGTCCAAAGTATTGAATCGTTATACCTTATTCTTGTACGTTGTTCTGTATTGGAGCATTTTGAATTTATAGTAAAATATTGCAGTTTCTTACTTTAGAAAATAGTTTATGTTTATATAAAAAATGCAATAATTTTCAACTATTGTGACATAATGGTTAAGTACTATTTAGAATATTTAAGAGAACTTAATAATTACACAGCAATCCAATCAATTATCCAATAATGATAAAATGTTTTATACGATCGTTCACTATTGAAACAAACTAAGATTTATACAAATAGTTAAAACTAATTGCATACAAGCAAAAAGAAAATAGTTAAAAGCACACTAAAAATGTCATTCTGATTTCAAATATTTCATACCGCATTGAGAAACATTTTTAAGGTGTATTTTTATATTTTGGAAATCTGAATAGAAATGAAAAACAGATTAAATTTTAACATTTATATTGAAAGTGTGCAAAATTTTTATTTTATATCTCATTTTTTATTAGCATCCTAAATTTTAATTGCGTCATTAGATTTCCAACAAAAAGTAGGCTACTAATATATGTACATTTTCTATTTCTACCACACAATCTTGAAATTCCAAATCTTCCACACCTGTGAGGGGCGTGAATGACTGTCTTCAAGGATGGACGACTGTATTGTACTACTACCAGTACCTTACAATGGCCAAGGAACACCCCTCTGGGTAGACTCCAATAGTGAAAATTTCTTTCCCCCCCTTCAAGAACGACCTTATGGTGAGCCCCTAGCTAATGTTGCATGCAATATATATATATATATATATATATATATATATATATATATATATATATATATATATATATATATATATATATATATAAGGTTTCTGGGATAATTTTTCTTTTAATTTTTTTTTTTATTAATTAACAAATATTATAAATAAACGATTTCTAATAAAGCTACATCTCTGAAATTTTCTAGATAAGTATAGTTTCGGCCTTCTAATTGGATTTTTGCTAAACAGAATTTTAAAATTTTGATTTCTTTTTTTTTAAATTAATTTTTTTAATTAATTAACAAATATTTCATAAAACGATTTTTAATAGGACTACAGCTCTGAAATTTTCAACATAATTAGTTTTGGCCTTTTAATTGGTCTTTTGAAAAATAGAATTTCTTCTAATAGGCCTAGAGCTTTGAAAATTTCAACATAGTTATGGCCTTCTAATTTTGTTTTTTACAAATAAGTGTTAAAATATTCTCAAATGGGTGTTATATTATTGTATTACCAGGGATTTTTTTTTTTTTGCTTCTTGACAGGTTAGGGGCTTCTAATATTAAGGGTTTACGTAGCAATAACTTTTTAGGGAATGAAGCGAGCTTATGCTTGCATAGCAATGAACCTTTCAACGTGTGAAGTAAGCCTGTGCTTATGTGTCAATGAACTTTTCAGAGAGCAAAGCCAGCTTGGTTTTGGGTATCAATGAATCATCCTGCGAACAAAGCGTCAAAAGTTGGAACCTATACACCAATTACGGATCTCGGTCGGCAACGCAACTCTAACTAAAATATTGCACATAGCACAATTTCGCAGCGAAGCACGGGTACTATTCAGCTAGTTGCGAATAAAAACGAAAACTAATTAACTTCTGAAGTAATTCAGGAGATCATGCCTTTAGTGGCGCCATCTAGTTATAACTGCGGGACTAAATAGGGGAAAATGCAAAATTTTAAAGTAATAAAGAGATGGGAAATAAATATCATCAATATATATATATAGTTTAAAAGACACGAGTCATATCTAATACGATCAGATTTTTCTGATTAAAAAATCAGGACATGTCTCTGCTATGGGAAAGGGATAATTTTTTTTAAGTATTTATTTATGGAGTTCGGAACACACAATTCTAAAATCTTCAATGTTTGCTGTTTTTTCGGAAGATATACAATATACATTGTAATTCATAGGTTTATTTAACTTTTTTATTAGCTTTCAACCATACTTAATATATTTTTTTGAGGCTATAATCCAGAAACTCTGCAGAAATATGACAAGTTAATTTTAGTTATTAACAAAGATTTCAGAGTAATTGCAGAAAGTTGTGCCTTCTCAGAATTCCAAATTTTACTAACAATAGAAAATGTTCTTTCAATATCTGCAGTTTTCCCGACAAACTAAAGCTGAATTCCACAATTTTCATAATTTGGCAATTTCAATTGAATGCTGGTGGAAATGTAAATGGGTAATGTAAATGTCGTCAAAATCACTAAGATCACAATGTGATATCGCAGTGACAAAACTTTCGTTGCGAAAATCGCATAAATCACATGGATGTCGCCAAAATCACTAAGATCACATACAGATTACAATGTGATATCGCAGTGACAAAGCTTTCGTTGCGAAAATCGCATAAATCACATGGATGTCGCCAAAATCACTAAGATCACATACAGATCACAATGTGATATGGCAGTGACAAAGTTTTCGTTGCGAAAATCGCATAAATCACATGGATGTCGCCAAAGTCACTAAGATCACATACAGATCACAATGTGATATCGCAGTGACAAAGTTTTCGTTGCGAAAATCGCATAAATCACATGGATGTCGCCAAAGTCACTAAGATCACATACAGATCACAATGTGATATCGCAGTGACAAAGTTTTCGTTGCGAAAATCGCATAAATCACATGGATGTCGCCAAAATCACTAAGATCACATACAGATCACAATGTGATATCGCAGTGACAAAGCTTTCGTTGCGAAAATCGCATAAATCACATGGATGTCGCCAAAATCACTAAGATCACATACAGATCACAATGTGATATCCCTGTGTATCCCTGTGATATCGCAAAATTACGTCTTATATCACATACATGTCACAAAATGACTTATTTGTGATTTTCATTATATAAAATTATTTTGGGATATCACTGGATGTCGCTGCCATATCACAAAGTAACATCACGACTTCGTCACAGTGTGATGTCGCTGCGATATCACATGGAAGTCGAAAGTGACGTGAACTTTTGCGACATCGCTGCGATATCCCATGCAAGTCACATTGTGACCGTGATCTTTGCGACGAAAAACTTCGTTGCAGTGACGTAACTGTGACAAAGATGGTTAGTAGGGTAGGTCAGTTAAGAGAAAATTCCGGATAAAAGAGAGTTGTAAAAAACAATCAAAATTAAATGATTTTCGTTTATTGAATACAGGACTTTTAATGTTTTTTTATGACATAATTGTTGGAAATGAGTTTTTGTTGCTTGATAATCTTTGTTTCGCTGCTCTATCCCGGAGTCTTTTTGAAGGTAATAGTTCAGTTTGATCTGCATCCGAAGGTTGCTCTAACCACGTCAGTTCTTTAGAAAAACAGTCAAAAGCCTCATCATTACTTATGTAACTTTAGAGCAAGGGAAAAGATTACGGTTTAAAAAGGAACAAATGGGGAGATTTTTGATGTCGACTAAATGATTGCCGGTTAACAGAGAGTTCCGGATAAAGGAGGGACGGTTAATCGAGGTTCTACTGTATTTTGATAAAAAAAATTATGAAGCGAAAGGGTTTAGGTGTACCAATTTATACTTTTTGTAAACCTCTATATCCCCTGCAACCTCTTCTAAGCCCACCTTGTCATTTTTAGGTGAGTGGAAACTGCAACTTGGACTGCCCAGTTACAGCAGACTGCATGCCCCAGACTTGCTGTGGGTCCATGAAAGACGACAAAAATAGCGGCCAAACAAAGGAACAGAACATATCCTCTCTAGGCAATGGGGAGTTGGACAGCCTAGGCAATGTAAAAGGCATCTACAGAAACATTGATAGTCTGAAGGGCCAACAGATTGAGAAACTGTGAGATTATCGGGACTTAGCTTTGCAAGACTTTTCGCGTGACGATGGCAAAGCCGTTTTTATGTGTTCAATCAACTGTGCAGGATTATCTTGAAAGTTGTGAACTTTTGACACCTCGATGGATATTGACCTGGGCAGGGAGATTTTAGTGTTGTACTGAGTGTTGCCCTTAAATGCTGTTTGTCGTGTGTGGGAACACTTGATAAAATGTCGATTTTGTATTTAATGATGTACGAGTTTGTGTAAATTGCAATGAATGTATTTGTAATTTTTTTTTTCAATGTATTAGCCTGTTTTAAAATTAAAAGCTTTTTGTCCTTTTTTAATTTTTTTTACATTTTGTAATTTATCTGCTTTGAATCGAGATCGAAACGATAATGTGTAAAAAAAGCAGGCAAGCAAGATTTAAAAAAAAATTAAAATTTTTTTTATCTCTGTGACTTTAGTTAATTCACTTGCAATTTATTTGTTATGCAAGATTTTTTTTTTTTTTTCAATTTTGTTGCTTTTTTTTTGCATGATGTTTATATTAAAATATTTATGTTGGGCTCCTTCGATGTGATGAATACTTACTAACTCAAAGTTAGAAATGATTGAATCTTAAAAATTCTGATTTTTAAAAATATTTATTTGTGCTTTTTGTGTATATCTGAGATCCACACTATAGTGGATTATTTAGAGGTTTTCATTAAATGTTACCTCATGCCAATTTTGGTGATTAAAAAAAAAGGGTTCCCACAGTTATTAAAAGTGTTTAATATTTTTGAATGTGTTTTCAAGGCCTTGAAAATGCTTAGAGGTCCTTAATTTTTGCGGATGTTGTGTGCCCAACTGCAAAATTGATAAGAATACAACTCAGACTTGCTATCCCCACCTATTCATAAACCCGCCACTTATGCACCGTATCGGAATTCTCTGACATATTTGTATTGTGCATGCGCCAACTTGCAATTTTTTGGTAAAAATTTATATATTAACATGGTCAAGGATGAGATTTTTCCTCCTTTTGTGCTTTTTATGTAAAATGTCCCACCTTTTGTTCAGATTACATTTTTCTTATCTGAACCAGCAAGGAAAGTATACTTTTCCTCATGTCTAAACAAAAGATTTTCCCGCTTTGCTCCCCTTTCCTCTCAGATTACTTCACAAGCTCCTCGGGGTACACTTCGTATTGCGATTGGTTGCAAATGGCATCTTTTTTTATAACTAAAATGTGGAAATACTAGGGTATTATGTTTTGAGAACAGTATGTGTCGTATGTTAATTTCTTCGCTGTTATATATAGTATGAGAAATTTCATTGTACATTTAAAATTGGGGAATCTGCATACTTTTTTGCCGAACTTTTGTCTATTCCTTCCGCAAGCTTTTTTTTACAAACTTTAGGGTATTGTCCCTTCCGCTTGCTTATTTAACAAATTTTTGGATTTTCTCCTTTTTGCTCTCTTATCACTCTCATTCCTGCATGATGCCTGAAAGCAAGTTTTCAAAGGTCCTTTAAAACATTATTTAGGTACTTAATATATTGATTTTCATTCTGTGATTTGAGTGGGAACCCTGAAAAAAAAAAATGGAAAAAAATCACTCCAAATGAAACTTATATTTAAAGTTATTTCAGTAGGTATATTTTTGACTGAAAAATAATTAATACTTAAATTTTACTACTATAGCTCCTGATTTATTTGCATAAATATTTTTGTGCAAAATATGTGTTTTTCCTAGACGTTTGTGTACTAAAATATTCAAGTATTTGAGAGAATACTTTTTTAAAAAAACATTTTATGCTGTCTGATGTTTAGTATTTTAAATAAAATTTGGAAGAATTTTGTTATCAAATATACATTGGAAACTTTGTTTTCTATCAACAAGTTTTAATGCTAAGTCTCACTGCCTTCTAGTGACTAATCATTTTTTCACTTTAGCTGTTAATGTAGAATATTTCCACACAAAGTAAAATTAAGAGCTTTTAAAATCAGATAAAAAATGTGTTAATTTTAATTTGTATTACATGGTACCTTCAAAATCCCAATCTTATATGTGAATAATTATTTACTAAAGAACTTTTAAAAATCTTGATTAAAAAAAAATATACTATAATAGCAAACAAAAATATATTCATACAATATTACAGCTGCTTATAGCTTATTTCTAACTATTAAAATCGGGGACTTTTATTTCATCCCATTTTTAACAAATTCATTTGTTGTATTTCAACCTCAGGGTATCATTTTGTACATAGCCTCGAAAAGTCTGTATTAAAATGAGTTTTCATATATAAATTGTATTGGATTTGTTATTGACTGTGATATAATTAGCTCCTGTCAAAAACATTTGTATATATTTAATATTGGCATAAAGCAAATGCTATGTCAAAATATAGTAAGTGCAAATTTAAATTTTATGCAATACAAAATTGGGATAACCGAGCTATATTTGTAAACTGCAACTCTTGGAGCTGAAATTATATTTGTATAGAAATAGTAAAATAAATTGTTGCTTTTTATTGAATTCTTTTTCTCCAGAAATTTTCTATAGATTGCATTGTATAGTCATGTAAATCAAAATGTAACAAACAACAAATTGGCAAAATTCTGCTTTTATTATAAAAGATCTTATACACTGAAAACTTATAGAATCAATATTGCAGCAATACATTTTCCATCTCTTGGTCCCCATCCTTTGCCTGCAACCATACATATACCAATCCAATTTTTTTTTTTTATATATTGCAATTTACATTTCTTTTTTTTCTTCACATTTGTAAATAATTATTTAAAACATTTTCCAATAATCAATATTAATCATGACGAATGACAAACCCAATAAAAGGTTGCCTAATAAAATACACACTTTCCATAAGAGAATGTTTTAAATTGATTTCTAGTCTTAAAAAAATGTTTTCTCGGAAATATTTTGTGCATTTAGTGGCTATTCTACAACCAAGTGATATACGAAATATATTGTAAAAAAGAAATGCATGTTCACCTATTGAAAGAAGATCAAGATATTTGGAAATTGTTAAATTATTTTTTTTTCTTTAAAAAATTAATCATATACAAAAAAATCCATAAATGCAACAATATTTAGATCGAGTTATAAATTAAAAAAATATTTATAAGAACATAATTCACTAGTAGATACATTAATTTGATTTCTCATTAAAACAACTCGTTTGTAAGTACATTAATTTCATTATTAATATAACTCATTGGTAAATACATTTACATAACTTATCACATTCATACTACAATTTAGATGTGAAAAACATTAACATTAATTCTGCTTCATTGATCAGTTAATATTTTGAATTAAATAAGAATATTATTACTAAGTTCAAAATTTAAAAGGTAATGTAATGGACAATTCCCGCATTTTTTTTTATTCAATTCTAAATGTTTCGAAAAGGCCATAAACACAAATTTCTGCTCACTGGACTTTTTCTTTTTTTAATTTGCGACCCAAGTTCCCTCGTTTATTTTGGGGGGAAAAACGACACATTTGGCTCGAAGCGAATGTGACGTCACTACATCTGAAACAACTTGTTTTGAAACGCAGCAGCGGAAACCAGTTTTGCAAGTTTCTTGCAAATCGCTCCAACCGGTATGGGATTTGGCAATTGTCTACCAAACATACACCAACTATTTGGCAGAAACCTCAAAATAACCATAGAAACACAAAGGATCTTCCGATGTCACAGTTAAAGCGGATCGTTTTGATCAGGCAGGAATTCGGGGCAATGCTTTTTCTTAATTTAAAAATTTTTTTTTAAAGAACTTTTGTTTGAATATTCGGAATCGGAAAGAAGTTCTTCATAAATATAAACAAATTCCGCTCGTTTTAAAAAAAAATGTAGGAATTGCCCATAGCATTAAGAAAAGCTGCAACTGTCAGGAAAAATAAAATGTAGTTGTTAATTGTACAAAAAAATAAGTAACAGCCCCAGACACTATGAATGGGATGAATATTAGTTGCAAACTATGATGACTCTGGTTAACGTTATACCTTTAAAAAAAAGCAACTAATAATATATTTAATTGTGTGAAACAAGCCAAAGAAAAATAAGCATTTTTAATTTTCAAGGTTATGAATCTCTCGGGGAATATAACATACAATAGAACTTTGGTTTTGTTTTGACTGGTATTAAATATTAAAAAACAGTCTTCTACATAAATACTTTTATTTTTTGTTTAAATATAAGAATTCACACACTAACAGAATTCAGAATAATTGGAGATGCGAGACTACTTTTTAAAAGGTTATTTGTCAATTAAAATGTTGATAACTTAGGGAAAAAAATCTTTTGAGTATTTTCTATTCACATTTCAAAGCTTAAAATGTTCAGATATTATATTTATATATATAAAAAAAAAATGATTTACTGGCAGATGATTTAATTTTGGATTAAAAGATTGTTTTTGAAATTTTTTATCATAAAAGTATAATTTTCCAGATTTAGTTCCACTGATTATCTTAAAAATCAGCATTTGGGAACTTACATTAGCTTATTTCTTGACAAATAGAATGTTAGAGCATCTCATAAAGAGTAAACGAACTTCCCGCAAAGAGTAAAAAAATATAAATGATTAAGTAATTTAAAAATACAATGGAATGTTCATGTTTTTCTCCAATTCAAGATCAACGTGTAAAGAATATAAGGAAAGTCAACAATTTTGGGCTAGCAGAATACATATATTAAAAAATTATAGAAATACTAGGCCAATTTTAATTGGTTTTAAAATTCTGAACCGTGATGTAGCAGCATTTTAAAATTTTCATAGTAGAGTTTAAAAAAAAACTAGCACTTAGCGCTCTTGATTAAATTTTTAAAATTGTTATTTTCATTTTTTAATACATTGTTATTTTCATTCATTTTAGGAAAAATGTCATACAAATTTGAGAATTTACTTTGAAATGAAAGCATGTTGAAAGCAAAGCATCACATACAGCAATTTTCCTTATGAAAAAATTTAATTCGATAAAAAAAAAAAAATTCAAATATTAATTTTAAAGTATCTTTTAGTAAAGCTGGGATTTTGTAAAAGGATTTTTATAATTGTAATTTGGCAATGTGTTTCTTTATGGAATTTTTTGAAGGGTCGGTAAAAAAACCCTATAATTCTCCTAAAATGGCCCTAAGTGAAGTTGGACTCGAATCCTTCTTTCTGTCTTTATTAAAAACCTGGAGAGGAAGAAAATTCATCTGAAAATAACGGTATCGTGTTTTTAATTTTGAGTTAGGTCAAACAATCATTAATGGTGGTACACCACTAAAAACTCAATATTTAGAAAATAAATGCTTTAATTCAGTCAAACGACATTAACGAGAAGTCGATAGGGCAGCAGAAACTGTTTGTTTTAACCGAATTCCATGTTAAAAGAATAAATTAACGTTAAGTACGGAGAACTGTTTTGAACTTGTGTTAAACAAATAAATTAACGTTAATTTTTAAGTACAGAGAACTGCTTTTACTTCGCGTTAAATGGATTTCATGTTATGCGATTTCGCGTTAACGGTGTTTCACAGTACTTAAGCATATAAATGAAATGTTAATGAATATTGAATGTGAATTTTATGTTAAAAGAATAAATTAACGTTAAGTACGGAGAACTGTTTTTAACTTGTGTTAAACGAATAAATTAACGTTAAGTGCGGAGAACTGTTTTTAACTTGTGTTAAACGAATAAATTAACGTTAATTTTTAAGTACAGAGAACTGCTTTTACTTCGCGTTAAATGGATTTCATGTTATGCGATTTCGCATTAACGGGGTTTCACAGTACTTAAGCATATAAATGAGATACATAGATTTAATGTCAACACCTCTGGGCTTATTGGTAATTGGGCTTTATTTATAATACAACTCTTAGTCGTCTGAAACGTGCCTATCTAAAAAAACTTCATAACAAATGCATAACTTTCCTATTAGAGTAAAAAACTCATTCCAGCTAAATATAAACATAGTTTCACTATCGGACATAAATACAAACATAATATCACATTCAGGCTAAATGGAATATTAAATGCAAATATTTTAAGTTTAGTACATCATAGGTTTGAGGTAAAAAGCATCAGTACACAAGTATAAAATGCATTTAAAAACATCAAACATAACAGGTAATAAAAATTATAATTGCAAACATCAACTTTTGATGTAATTTTACAATAAGCAAATATATCTGCTATACACAGAAGTACTTGTCAGTCAAACCTTTAATGTTAACCAAATGGATTATTCATCTATTGTCACCATTGGGCTAACGTTACTTATTGATAAATATAGACAAATTTGAAAAGTAAGCATTTTAAAGCAAAATTTACCATATTTCTAAATGAAATAAAAAACAGTCGAACTATAATGCCAATCTATGAGTATGTATAATGAACACATTTCTGTTAAAATTTGATCAATAGACTTTTTTCTCGCCAATTTCTTTTACAAAATAGTTGCTACAATTTATCAATTTAAACTAAATATTAACATTAGTATTTTTACTCAGACTTTGACGTCATAAAAAATAGAAAATAAAGGATAATAAAAAACAAGTGAATTAAATATTTTACCACTCCTTACTCCATAAACAATAGGTAAAAACTAATATTTCTACATAGATAAACACTTAACGACCTAAGCTAACACAGCTGCAACAAAAATCAACCATTTACGAAACTAATTCTGTTAAGTATTGTGCACAAAGCACCTGCCACATAAAAGACATTTCCACACTTTGTGTCTCAATTATAAAAAGATTATACATTATTACTATATAAAAAATTCTCTGAAATGCTCCAAATATCTACACAAATATTTATATATTGCTACTTTAAATCCAAGTAAGAAATATCAGTCAAGAACATTACATAAATTGCTACATTCAGAGAAGGTGCCATGACAAAACAATTACTTCACAATTGCAAAACTTACTTTAACGTGAGGTTCAATTTTAAACATTCAATTAAAACAAGTCTTCACAACATTAAAAAATTATTTGCTTAAGAGTCACCCAAACTCCCCTTTTTTTAAATAAGATTCATGAAATACAAAAACTTTTCTTGGTTTTGATCATTTTATGGTCTATTCTTAATTACAAGAGCCCTTGTCAAATTTGGCGGTCAAATTTTTTATCTAACAACCCTAAAGGCTCGATTCGTTCAAATTTGGAGAGATTTCAGGCTCTTTCCAAACGTTTTCTTTAATGAATCGTACACATGCAGGGTTCCCACTCAAATCACAGAATGAAAATCAATGACTTTTCAAAGACTTTTAAGGACCTAATTAATGTTTTTAAGGACCTTTGAAAATTCATTTTCAGGCATAATGTCTATATTTAAATTTTTAATAAAGTATATTCTACCAAAAAAGTTACAAGTTGCTGGATGCGTAATACAAATATGTTGGAAAATTTTGATACGGTGCAGATAAGTAGCGGTCACGCGGGGATAGCAAGTCCGAGTTGTATTTTTATAAATTTTACATCTGTAAAAATTAAGGACTTTTAAGGACCGCTAAGCATTTTCAAGGACTTTTAAGCACCTCTAAGCATTTTCAAGGCCTTGAAAACAAGTTAAAAAATATTAAGCATTTTTAATGACTTTCAATGACCGTGGGAACCCTGATATGTTTTATTGTTCCCAAAAGAAGGAAATTTTTTCAATTTTAGCTTGGTTCCCAGTAAAGAATCATTTGGTTTGGCTACAAATTTCAGAAATTGCGCCAAACCCGTACCAGTAACTAGGAATGTATCCACTTCACATTTTAAAACACTGATTTTGTTCCGAGATATTAGAAATGTCAATGGGCGATTCACAGTATGCGCAACCACACATTCGCTTCACATTTTCCTTCCTTGCAGCTCCTATTTACCCGATGCAAAAAACTGCCGATTTGCAATCGCATAGCACCATATCCCTTGCAGGTACCTTAACACATTCTTTTCAAGTGTGAACATTAGCAACAGGTTGTTTGCCCTATCTGTCTATTCCTACAGGTAGAGTTATAAGTCACTATCATAAACTTGACGAAGCAGTCGCTAGATTCAATAGACGATCTAAAAGCGCCTTTAAAATCCTACTTGTCCTGATTGTCAAAATACTCTATTATGTAAAGAAAATTTAAAAAAAAAGTTAAGCTTGGTAGAATTCAGTGGAGAGCTTTAATAGGATGGCTTATGGATGGAAGAAAAAGGCTTACCTACGTTTCTGAACTACGATTTCAGATGAGCACCCCATACCCTACAATTCTACAGGCATGAGGAATTTATTGTTTTATATTATTCGTAAGTCGTGAAGTATATACATTAGATACAAAAATTATTATTGCAATAAGATTAGTATTATTGCCTTTAAAGTTAAAGGAATGATTCATGGATAGCTGAAACCTGTAATTTAAAAAAGGCCAAGTCAAATTATTTCAGTTGCTGTGAGTTATTGAGATAAATATTGAAAGTATTAACTATCTTTTTAAACCATAAAACACTCATATAATTTGGGGTACAAAGCTGCGAAATAAACAAAAAAACCATGTTGAATTATACCAGCGTTCGCCACTAACTTTTAGAGATGGGTTGTGTGACTAACGTTAGAGCTTCTAACAGGCTGCCAATGTATACAGAATGCACCAATATATTTATATCTTTAATTGCTATAGATTCACCAATTTAAAGCATTTCTGAAAACCCCAAAATAATATTGATTATTTTTTCAAAATAAAATACTAATTTTTATTATTATGTAAATCAAAATAAAAAAAAAGAGCTTTTGTTACAATGTGACTTGATCTAATTTTTAATAAAAATATTTAAACCATTCCTACAGAGTTCTCTATTTTAGTTTATATTTGTGAGACAATGACTGTAGAAATCATTGTTTCTTTCACTGGCAGAGTATTTGTTTCAGCCAATCTTAATCATGCATTTAAATGAGTACCAGTTAAATTATTCCCGATTTTATTCTTGATAAAATCAACTAGCTGAAACTTTGTTCATACAGCGTCTTTGAGCCACGAAGTGGAAAACGCTGTTCCAGATAGTACACATACCATTATGGGCAAATTAAAATTATGTAAAAAAAAAAAGCGCCCACACAACGAAATTTGATTTTTGTTCTTTTGTACAGCCGGCGGGCTGTAGAAAAAGCTGTTGCAGGCCAAATGTGGCCCGTGAGCTGCATAGTGGTGAACGCTAATCTATACAAACATGTTCAAGTTTGAATCGTCGATTGGATACAGGTTTAAAGATAAATAGGCACTGGTGCTTTTCACAGTTTTTTTCTTCTGATTTAATTTTTTGCTGATTGTTTGAATTTTCTGTCCAAAAATATGACAAGGCCATTTAAAAACTACAGACTTCACGCAAATTCATCTCTTTTTCCACACTGAAGTAGTGCATTATTAACAACCCAACATTTATAATAGAAACTCCAGTTCAACTGAGAATTCTACCAAGCCTTCAGTCTATTTCTTCTCTAGTAAAGACGCTATTGTAAAGTGAAATGCGGAGCAGGCCTTTACATCTAATATCTGTGTACCAAACTCGCATTGTTGACAGTGCACAGGAGTATTGAAGTATAAAAACATGCACTATTTTAGCAATAAAAAATGGTATGCAACGGTTACTTTGTCAAGTCATACGCTAAATTGTTATGTCTGTAGTAGCCTGCACTCCTGTCAGTATATCTACATGTAGCTTAATATCAGCAGACTATCACATGTCTATGCTTTTTTTTTTTTACAACAATGTACAGTTACCGTAAGTACGATCAAATTATAAAATGAACACAGCTTGGTTGGTCACTGATTGAGGAATGTTCGGAATGAGGAGTTTTAATGCTTTTTCGTAATGCTAACTCATGGATGGCAATGTGATTGTATTTTCGTACATATACAGTAAAATATCCGAAATTCGGACTTCCAAAATCCGGAAATATCTAAAATCTGGATCTTTTCTAGCACTGCTATCTTTAAAGAAAAAAGAAATTAATGGAAGTATCCGAAAGTGATGACAACGAAGTGGTTAAGGATAAAATTACTTAGGAACAATTAGTTGGAAGCCTTAGGCACTGTAATTAAAAGATTAAAGCAAAGACACAATTTAAAAATTGGAAATAATGGGAATTCAAGGAGAAAAGTTTAGTCAAAACTATTAAAACAACCTTAAAACAAATGTTTTTTCAAAGCCATATCAAATTGCAATGATATGTTCTAAAATCCAGAATCGCCGAAGTCCCGACGATTCCGGATTTGAGATACTTTACTGTATAAGACATTTCACGAATTATTTACACTCACACATTGATGAAGAAACATAACAAACAGAATTCACCTCCAAATATCCAAAATTTAAAACCAAAATACTTGATCAAAGTGATATGTGATAGAATTTTTTCAACAAAGTACACTTAACTCATTAAAGACGATTTGAAATGGATAAACAGTCAGTGTTTTTAACGTTTACCTTGTTTATTTAGATCATTTAAGGTATGTTTGGAAGTTTTCTATTTTTTGGAAAATTATTTTTATGATTTAAAAAAAAAATAAAATGGAATCCCCAGGGATGAGAGTAATCACAAGAGCAAAAAGGAGGAAATTTAAAAATTCACTAAAAAAACCTTGCGGAAGGAATGCACAAAATTTCAACAAAAATGCAGGCAGGAAGGATGATTCAATAATTTTAACGATACAATGAAATTTCTCATACTATATAATAATTACATTTCAAATATTAGGAGTTTGTGAAGTAATTTGTTAGGAAAGTCGAGCCAAGAGGGAAAATCTTATTTAGACATGAGGAAAAGTTTACTTTTGCAAGAAAAACTGGTTCAGATCAGAAAAATGTGAATCCTTGAAACAGGGAAAAAAAGATGGAAAATGTTACATAAAAAACAAAAAAGGAGGAAATCCTCCAAAAGGAGGAAAACTCTCATCCCTGAATCCCAATCGCAAATTATTAGCAAAGAAAAAAACTAAAATTTCGACTGACAAGTTTCCTTGCGAACCGCCGTTAATTTGGACTGGATTCATGGGCGTTGCCAGGGTGGTGTAGGTGGGAAGGGGCAAGGAGGTATACTTATCCCCTCAGGCTTTTGAGAAAACAAATTGCAGAAGAGTGATAAAATGTATTAAAAAAGAAGTTGTAAAATAAAGAAGTAACACATTATTTCAAACATAAAATTTAAGAACGGCTATTAACTAACACTTCATTCGGAAATAGAATTCTCTTTCTGTAGGGGCGAAAACAATCAAAATATAAAAGAGAGGAAAATATACGCAGAGCTATTTTGAACTACAAATGTAGCTGAATAAAAATATACTTTTGTACTAATGAGTTTACACAGTAGTGGTGCAGCCACACATTTCTTCTGAAGGGAGTTTGGGACAAAATTAGTCTGAAAAAGCCTTGTAAGGACCACTAAAAATAATAAAATTGTAGAAAAAGCAGAACTTTTTCAGGGGGAAAAAAAAGTGCAAATCCGCGTAAAGGCGGAAGATTTTTGCCCGTTTTTAAAAAATTAAACTTTGAACATAAACTTTAGCCGCCTTGCACCCCAGCATGTACACACCTTCTCTCTTGGACATAACCTTGCCAGCTCTCATGACTAAGTTGTTATATTCCTCATATAATTATGTTCATGAACTTTAACTTTCAAAATGTACATGTTTGAAAAGTGCCTACATATATTTATATTTTAAACTGATCTAATCTATATAAATAAAACTGACTTTCTGTCACACGGATTTGGGGACCGTTTCACGTAAAAACTACCTAACGGATTAGGATGAAATTTGGTATATCGCTTAATTAAACGACCAGGAGTAAAATAGGCGATATATTTTTAATTTTAATTGAGTCTTAAAATTTCCGAAATAATTTTTTTTGGTGTTTTTAAGCAGACACAATTTAGTATTTCCTGAATGGCAACTGAATGACAATCTTCGTTTGGTTTGTTTTGAAAATCGCAAATGATATTCTACATTCACAATGCCTAGAAAAAAACGCCCATCATTAAGCAAAATCGGCAAAAAAGTTTTTCAAAAACGTTTAAAGAGGAACGAATTACAAAATGACAACCAAGAAGCTTCGACTTCGCGGCAGCCGGACATTTCCCCAGAGGACAGATTAGCGTCGCAACGGCGACGCCAGGAGTCTGTAAGGAGTAGAGAAACATCAGAGAGGCGTGCCGTTCGTTTAGAAGCCGATCGGCTAAGACATTCCGAACTAAACGAACAAAGAATGAATTTACAATGGGGTGATAAACTTTTATATTACTTTTATTTAGTACCAAAAACTGAGTTTATCCGTCAACGACGGGCCACGCAGCTAGTAAGATCTATAATATACCATCAAACTTATAACAGAACACTGTACAACACATTAAACAAATAATTCAATATACATTTTTTCATCCAGTCCAATAACTTTAAAACCTCATTGATCACCTCAAAGGATGACTCAATGTTTGTGTGTGAAAAGTTAAATTTGATTTCATTACACCGATGAAGAGGGGTATATGTATATCTCTGGCAACATTGTAATAACAATGTAACATTGTAATGCCAATAAAATTCCTTACTTCAAATAGCAATACATTACCATCCATGGAATAGCTTGAATCGAGTATCGATTATTTTAAAAACATTCTATAACACTAAACATCAGTGCATTTTCACCAATTGAGCTTATACTGACTTAGAGATGCAACATTTAACTTCAGCTACAGAAACCGTATTCAACTGAAAAGCACTTTTACTTGATCTAAAAAAAAAAAAATTATTAACATTGCACAATCTTTGAAAATAGCACTAAAACTTAAGTAGCTTTTTGTTACCCTGCTTCTCGAAATACATACAACTAGCAGCACTTTATTCACAGGCGGAAGTGATGAAGCATAATGCAATTCCTAATTGCAATTTTGTGAAAAATATAAATACTGTAATGCACAACCAACAATTATATAGGGTGTATATATGTGTATATCATGTAACACAACCGGTAAAATCATTTCGTTAAAACATCTCGCACAATAAACAATAATTTACCTAATACTAAATTAATAATTATATACATATAGTTTAAAAACATTGCACACAAGTGTAAATCAGTCCCTTAATATATATAATACTATTAAATCACAATTTATAACACACACATATGGTTGCAGGGGGGGAAGAACCCAAAAACTATACTTAGCAATGATTCTCAAACATGCAAAATGATTTCTGTCATTATTAAAATGGAAACATGTGAAAGACTAAAATTAAATACACTATTCAATACATAAAACCATTTCACTTAAATCCCAATTTGGGATTGTTAATCTGATAACCGTTTCCTTTTAGTAGAAATTTGCAAAATGTGATTGTAATTAAGTAACTTTAAGTAACAAATCTATCACAACATGCTTTTGATATTAATAATTAAATTAAAGATGTCGAGATTAATATCACATACAGCTATGCTATAAATTAGGTACTTATCTTTTTGGAGTACAATTCAATAATTTACCGATTCAAATAAAAAATTTCATTCAAACAAAGAAAGGCATATTTTATGGGAATACTATGTCAAGGTAACTATTAAACTACATAATGATAAAAACAATTAACTTATTCTAATAAAATTAGAAAAAGCATTCAAACATAAGATACAAAAATATATAATACTGTTCGAAAAATTGCATAACACTGGAAAAAAGCTTAAAATAATTAAGTGAGCAATGGCATTTTGAATTAATATAACAATTTAGTTCTTAACTCATCGGATTGCCTAAAATGAAAAAGTGTCAGATTTTGATTAAAAAAAATAAATAATATAAAACTTATAACATAAATTAACAATGTGATAAATTAGTAAAAAATTAAATATATTACTAGAATCAATAACCTAAACATAAATACAAAAATAAACACTTCTATAAATATAACATACTTCTAACAATAGAACATTAAATAAAAATAAATGATTATTTTATTTTTCCGTTGAAACAATATCACTCAAACAAAATTCAAAATTGCAAATTAAACTTGTGAAATGGTTCAATGCAAGATTCTCACACCTAGCCTAATAAAACACCAATTTCTTACATCTACAAAACAAATACTACATCACCGAGGCCAAGACTAATTCTTACAGACATAGTTTACCAAGATGAGTATTTTTATGTGGTCTACTAACCTATCGGGTAGGCAATAAATAAAGAAGTTGGTCATGAAAATACACATGGCTGACATCTTGTACATAATATTTTCAGTATTGATACAAGCCTGGTAAAATCGGAATATTTTTATACTGAGAACTTACCAATAAATTACTGTAATTGCTGGATTGTCACCAATAATCTGGTTTCACACTTCACTCCGATTAGTAATTTAATTTGATGATATGCCGAAAGCAAATGAACTATATTCCCAATAAATTAAAAAAATTTCCTATTATAATTTAGGCAACTATTTTGTTTCAGAAGTCCACCCATATTTGCAAGGGGCAAAGCGAGTTTTCTAATGAAATTAGGTAGGAATTTTAGGGATAGTAAAAAAAATTTGGGGATATTTCTATAAAAGCTCACAGAAGATCCTAACACAAACATATTCTTTCCAAAGCTCGTTTCAATACCAATAAAAAACTGCTAATTTAAAAAAAAAATTAACGTCAAAAAACTTTTTACCAAAACAACAGTTATATAATCAAACAATTACATAATTTTGACAAACATGTGAATTTCATTAAATCCACTTATTTAAAAATCAAGCAATATTCAAAGTTCTTCAAAAAGAATATTCCTTCGACTTTAAAATTTAAACCAACATGAGTTTAGTTACAATTTAAAATAGTTTGTCAATAACTAAATTTTTAGAATACTTTCTCTTCTGGAGGAAAATCAGGGAATTTTTTGTGTTAAAATTTTTTTTATAGTAATTAGTGAAAAATTTAACGACAATTTTAGATGAAACAAAATTTTAATGGAATTTTAGGGTGAATGGGACCCCTGCATTTGAAGAAAAAAGAAGTGAAATGTTCCTGAAATTGCTTCATCAATAAAAGATGGGTTTAAACTGGTAGAAAGAGGAAACAAAACAATCAAATTTGCGACAGCTAAAATATCTGAAGAAAAGAAATTTTCAATCGAAAATTAAGCACCCAAGTTGAAAAATAAGCACTTGAAGAGCTCTTATATAAAGATTTATTAAAAAATAGATCTCAAGGATTTTTAAGGACTGTGCAAACCCTGTTTAATATCCAACTTTAACCCATAAAAGACGACTTTGAAATGGATAAAAAGTCATTGCTTGCAACGTTTACCTTGCTTATTTAGATAATTTAAAGTATATTTTGAATTTTTCAGATTTTTTGGAAAATTATTTTTATGATTTTTAAAAAACACCAAGTGGAACCACAATCACAATTTATAAGAGAACAAAAAACTAAAATGTCGATAGGCAAATTTTCTAACCAACTGACGTTAATGGGTTAAAATACTCATCTTGACAATCTAAAAACTAGCCCTGAAAATATGGTCATATACACAGGTTCCTTCCCCCACTAGCAGCAACTGAACAGGGCGAGCGATTTAAAAAAAAAAGAAAAAAAGAAGTGTTAAGTACATATCCGTTGCATATGTACAGATTAGTAATTATGCGCTCTGGTGGTTGATCGTGTGGGTGGTTGCCTCCACGCTCACAAAGTGAGCTGGAGGCGCATGAAGGAAGAAGAATCTCCCCACCACAGACAAGATGAAGCCCTCTCCCAAAAGCAAGGCACTTCTAATGTCTGAAAAAGACACATTACGAAACGGTAAAAAATTAAGTCATCAAAACAAAGATTTTAATACAGATCCTTTAACCCTCTGAGCGTCAAGGGAATGGGCGAAATTATACAGTTGTTTTCCCAGCAATAATTTTTAAATTTTATTTCTGATCTAAATATATAATTTGTTTAAATTATTTTTTATTTATTTTGTTTTAAGTAGGCTTTAAACTATCATCCTAATAAAAAAATGTAAAAAATATTTTATTTCACATTTTATTTACAAATTTAAAAAGGTTGTGTATTGCTGGAAAAACTGGGGATCAAATGACGGATATATACGCCAGTGACCCTCAGAAGGTTAAGTGTATTGGCAACTTTATGAGTTATTGTAACTTATTATCTAAGCAATTCAGAGTTCAGATCGAGTTTTTTAGGGCTCGACCAGTATTAAGAAAACCACCAATTCCGTACCAACTTCATTTTATCCACAAAATTGTGTTGGTAAGTTTATCAAGATTAATAGACTGAGAGGCGACTGCAATTTATGGACCCCATCGAACATCATTCTGAATTTTTTATAGAAATTGGAGAAAAGTGAGCAGATTACGAATCCACTGGTCTGCAGTGGCAAAAATGGCCGACTTTTAATAAGTTGAACTAAATAAATCCAATTGCCAAATGCGCCATAACGTGCCAAATAATGAAATTTTTTTTTTATTTGGTAACCCCCACTCTTTAATTTTTAATTTAGAACGTTGCAGACGATCCGGATGTGTGGCGATGGCTTACTTGCATCTTTCACAAATGAGCCAAATTGGCAATAAACATTACATCACTGATGTGGCCCATTAGGCTTACTTTTAAAAGATACTAAAAGATTTTTTTAGCTGGAGATCGGAAATCGTTTGCGCTTTTTCTCATTGAAAATCAAAATGCAGTGGGTTGCAATTTTTCTCTTTTTAGCAAGTTATGACACATTTGGCAATCAGATTTTAGTTCAACTAATTCCAAGTCGATTTTTGATCAGTTTTGGCCATTTTTGTCACAGCAGACCAGTGGATTCGTAATCTACTAACTTTTCTTCAATTTCTTTAAAAAATTCAGAATGATGTTCGATGAGGTCCAAAAATTGCAGTCGCCTCTCGTACTATAAGTTTAACTTAAATGATGCCAAGTCGGTTAGTCCTCTGAAGTTGTAATACCTATACCCCGGAGGTAAAGGACACAATGTCACATTTTTGTTAAGGAGAGCCAATTTTCCATAACCTTGAGGTATTCAAATTTCTTTAATTTTTTTTTCGTTACTTATAGAAACAGCTTAACACTTTAAATCCCAACCCGCCCTATACCGCCTTGTAGAGAATTTCCCAGCTAACCGCCTTTCGGGCGGTTGCAGGGGTAAACGTATATTTCCAAGTGAGGGGAACTGCCCTGCCTTAGTTGTTTAAAGCGTGACGGTTCTCAACAATAGGCTATTGTGGGGCATGTAGAGGGGAGACATGGATTTAAAGTACTCAATGTCAAACTGCCCCACCCTTTGGACCTGGAGTAAGATAGTCAGGGACTTTTCTTTTATGCGAATCTTGTCATGTACTTAGCGGTGGCGTTTGTTTCATTGATAAGACGCCAACTAAATTCTCTGACATATCAAGCAGATGACCCAACGCACACCCCTATTGCAGGCTGTATACATATAGTAATGATCTTTTAATGGTCGACAGTGACCCCCCACAGCAATCCCAGGAGTGGCAGACAGGAGAACGAGTCGGGCGAGTTCATTTCCAGTTTTTATAAATGGAAAGTTATCGGGGTTTTGTGAAACCCACAACGCTGACTCCATGGGATTTAAAGGGTTAATGAAAGTTTTTCATTTTGTAATTGGCATTAATAAGTAATTGGAAGTATTGATCATAGGATTCATTTATGACAATTAATAAAAAAATAGACTTGGTGACTTTTACTTCCGGGACACAGATATAAGAGTATGGAAAAGGGCTCTTTTTAATTATGGCATTCATTAAAAAAAAATTTCATTACATGATTTGCTATCATAAAGAATTTTTAAAATCATAATTTTTATTTAACTTGTATACAAATACTAAAAATAGACTATTGTGTATTTTTCTTTATTTTCAATTAAAAAAAACCAAAAAAAACCCCTTTTTTTTAAAAACAATTTGTTGAAAAATATCACGGCATTTATTGATATAAATTTTTAAAACATATATTAACACTTGTTGCCTTTTTATATTAATTAATTTTTTAAAGCGTTTTGGTAACCATACCCCCTTAACCCAACTTTTGTATGTATAAAATTCACAATTTAAAGAAGTTTAATTTAATGTTGATACACTAAACGAAGCATAGCATGAGTTTAAAGTTTTAAACTTATCACATGCCATGAAAATTTACTGGGACAATATGCATATCCCAATTAAATAAATGACTTGGACAATATACCCCAATCATATAGTTGACTTTGATTATTTGTCCCAATCATCTATGATATTGTAATAAATATCTAATCTTGTAAAAATTTGATCACTAATGGAATATACTGTTCCAACATTAAATTAAACGTGATTGGGATCATATGTTTAAAAAAAACATGGACATATATGTCCATTCCCAGGATTCCCACTGAAACCATAGATTGAAAATCAATGACTTTTAAGGACCTAAATAATATTCTTAACCTTTAACTGCTGTAAGCGGTCTGACAGACCGCAAGTCATATTTTGTGGAATGCTTCCACCCCTTAAAATATCTCATCTTCGACTTTTATATTAATTTTTCTGATACTATGTTTCTTAAACTTTAAATTGATGTTCACAAATTTGTTTGGCGCAGTATGGACCATGTGTTGCTCTTGCGCAAAAAACCTCAAACCACCCAACCACAGCAGTTAAAGGTTAAGCACCTACGAAAATTTGTTTACAAGCATCGGGTCTTTATTGTGTGTCTTTACAACGACTTTGCACAGAGTGGTAATATCAAAATCTTTCATGTACTATTTGCACAGAGCGATAACATCAAAATCTTTCATGCACAGAGCGGTAACATCAAAATCTTTCATGCACTATTTGCACAGAGCGGTAACATCAAAATCTTTCATGCACTATTTGCACAGAACGGTAATATCAAAATCTTTCATGCACTATTTGCACAGAGCAGTAACATCAAAATCTTTCATGCACTATTTGCATTTTGCCTTATAAACCGACTCTGATGATGGTCTTTTATTTTTTGGCTTGCAAAACGCAAATAATGACCTCATGTGTTCGTTTCACAATGTGTAACTAAAACCATTCGATTTCTACTCCGGCAATCAGCAAATACGAATCAAACAATGTACAAGTTGACGCATGGCTTCATACAAATATGCCTAAAAAATGTTGGTGCGGATACATGACAAAAATTAAGGACTTTTAACCCACTGACGGTCATGCACATGTATATACGTCATTTGATACCCAGTTTTTCCAGCAATACACAACATTTTTAAATTTATAAATGTGGAGAGTGGGGGCACACCACTAGAGAACCCCTAGTGGCGACTCCTAGTGGCAGAGAGGGGTATTCCTCATTCTGATGAGAGAGACAGATAGCTGAACATTCTCAATGTGATTATACGTAAGAATGGCTCTTGTGCTAGATGTAGTATGAGGTATGAGCAGTAAGGAGTTATTAAATCTGGATTCTACACTCATCAAGTGTTTCTTCTCTGAACGTCTACTCTCACTTAAATAAAATTTAAAATAAAATATTTTTTAAATATTTTTATTCGGATGGTAATTTATAACCTATCTAAAACAAAATAAATACAAAATAATTAAAAAAAAAATTATGCATTTGAATTAGAAGTATAATTTAAAAATATATTTCTAAGGAATAGGAAAAAATATATTTCCAAGGAGTAGGGAAAACAACTGTACAGTTTTGCTCATTCTAATGACTGTCAGTGGGTTAAAGACCTATAAGCATTTTCAAATACTTTTAATGACCTTTAAGTATTGTAAAGTACATTGAAGACCTGGAAAACCAGTTAAAAAATGCTAAGCACTTTTAACAGGGTTCCCACTCAAATCACAGAATGAAAATCAATGACTTTTCAATGACCTTTAAGGACCAAATCAATGTTTTTAAGGACCTTTGAAAATGTGTTTTCAGGCATCATGTCTATATATAAATTTTTAATAAAATATATTTTGCAAGTTGGTGGATGCGTAATACAAATAAGTCAGAAAATTCTGATATGGTGCAGATAAGTGGAAGTCATGAGGGGATAGCAAGTCCCAGTTGTTTTTTTATAAATTTTGCAGTTAGCCACACAACATTTGCAAAAATTAAGGACTTTTAAGGACCTCTAAGCATTTTCAATAACTTTTAAGCACCTCAAAGCGTTTTTAAGCACTTTCAAGGCCTTGAAAACAAGTTCAAAAATATTAAGCACTTTTAATGACTTTCAATGACCATGGGAACCCTGTTTAATGACCATGTGAACCCTGATTCCGGCCGAAATGATTGACGAGGTAGAAGTGCACCTGTCGGATGACAGTGATCATGAGAAGTGATTATACTCACAGAGGGCTGTCATGAGCGATGACACAGGAGGATGACAGGGGAAGAATCCCAGCCTGCCCAGCGTGTCAAAGGTGAAGAAGTGGAAGCGGACCAGCACAAACTGCACCTGCAGGCAGAGGAACTTGCCATGGATGTGGAAGCCACTCAGCAGCTTGGAGGTGGTTTTCTCGAAGATGGCGAGACCGTACACCCCGATGAAGAACGACACAAAGTTCAGCAGCACCAGGTACGGGGCCGCATTGTCCGGCACAAACTGCAATGAAAAGTGAAGCATGAGGAACTGATCGAGTTTAAATCGAGCAAGATCTGCATTAGCCAGACCAGAGTTCGCTTATTTATAATAAAGTGACAATTACAAGAATTACAGACTTTCAATAAGGGGCCATCTTATTGCAATGTGGCTATATTTCAAATCATAGCTTAATAGTTGGTTGTTAAAATACGCTCAATGACATATGTTCCATGCTTTATCTAGGATTTGAAACCGACACTTTTGGCATGCGAGGCCAGTGCGCTACCACAAAGCCATCAGGTGTGCCATAGCTTCATTAAATTAAGTGCAATAATGTAAAGTACTATTTATTTGGAATCCAAGGTCTTCAAATACATACACAAATTAATATTAGTACCTTGTTAAGCCCTCCTCACTCTATTTTTTTTTAGAGGAAAAGAAATTTAAAATTAAATATACTAGTTGTTTTACTCACAAATGAAATTCCAGTATTTATTGAATAACCTAACTTAGCTTAAACTGAATTTGGGATAAAAATTGCTGAAATCAAAATTTAAACGATAAGTATCACTTAAATTTAGTGTGTTAATATTAGTAATTAATAGCATGAATGCTATTACATACCAAAAAAGATTGAATTCTTTTACTTTTTTGTACTTTAGAGCAGCTAACTAAGCTACATGTAATCATTTCAATATTTATCACAATTCACTTAGTCAGTGTCAAAAATGCAAAAAAAATTATTACATCAGTAACATTATAATTTAACTATAGAATAATAAAGAATGTAAGAAAAACTTACTTTTAATTCTTTAAATACCCCATATTTTGAACAGACAGTTGCAATAATAAATAAGATGACTGGCGTTAAAAAAAATTGGTATATACAAGCTTTGACTACTTTGAACCGTTGCCTAGAAGAATGAAATATTCATATTAAGCAAAAGATTGTATAAATCAAATTAAGACGCACATAGAAAAAAACATTGGATTATAAATCATTAATAAACATAAATTGTTCTACTGACCACTATACATACAACATTTATTGCTTCAAAATATTTATTAAAAAAACTGGCTTAAGATAAATTAAAAGCATAATTCCTTTAAAGAAATAAAGCAATTTAGATATTACAATCTGAAATGATTTATAAATACAGACTAGCAAATCTAGTAGACTTATATAAATATAAACAAAATATGACAATTCTAAATGACCAAGTGGATGTCACATAGCATTGCATTTCATTGACCCAAAAGTTACAACTTAATATTTTAAATAGTTTTCTTTATAATCAGAGAACTTGCATACCATTTGGAAATTGTGACTATTACATCAAAACCTGATCGTATATGTATTTAAGAAAACTTTTCTGTGATATTAAGACATTACTTTGTAATATAGTATACATTTTGCTATTGTCAAAAGTGATGAATAACTCCAAAGAAATTTCAGTTTCATGTTCATTTCAAACTATTACGATATGCTTATTTTATAAAAAAAAACTTGTGACGGTGCATCGCACGTTACTCTTCCCAATGTGCATGTTTGCAACGCATCTACCTGTAGTTGGTCTTTTGATCGGTAGGAGAGGCACGGCGCATGTGCGGACCTACGCATGTGCGACAGGCACTATAAAACCGGCAACTTAAGGTGTGATCCTCAGTTTTGCAATAGTTTCATAGAGTTTTGCAGTTTTTCCTAGTTTCGCGCTAGTTTTGTATGTGTGTGCTTCGTGTTAATTTACTTTAGTGTTCGTCTCGTCTATTTTAAGCGCAGTTATGTTTACCACGCTGCAGTATCGGCAGTAGCGGAGACCGCATCCATCTCCTGGTGCCATGCTTGCCGCTGCACATGTGACACTTTATGATGCTCTCTCCTGACCAACGTCTTAATATTCGGCTGCCACGGTGAGCGGTATTATTCTTATTTAATTGTGCTCGTGTATTTCCCCATCCTCCCCAGGTACCAGTCTGTGTGTTTTGTTGCCGTATGTGTAAATGTGTTGAAGGTAAAAATAGAAAGATTATTCAAGAGCTACTAAAAGTCTTCTCATTTAGTAGACATATTTTGGAGTGTCATAAACTTAGCAAGAAAACAACAGTCATATTGTAGCAATTGTTATTAAGAAATCATAAAATTGCCAAAATGTCAGAAAAATCACGTAATTTATGCTGCATGGTAAATGAAGTTTCAGTAACCGGAATCCATGTACCATATGAAAGATACATATAATGTTCATTAAACATTATTATTTTGAAATATGCATTCTTTACCTAAAATGTAATCACTTTCCAAATTTATCAAAACTATTTATCTTTTAAACATCTATAATTTTAAGTTTCATTTAATCCTTTGAAACTGAACATATAGTTGTGGACAGGTAAAAATCCAAAAATATTTCTTTAATAGCAATCCAAAAGTCATAAATTCTTATGGACGTGTACAAACGTTGAAAGCTATCTTTTATCAAAACCTAATGTTTTTTCTATTAACTGTTAGTGAGGGTAATAGCTAACAATAAAAGATTACTAGAGATTACTATTATTAGAGATACTGCCAAGGTTTAGTACCAGGCAAAAGATCCAAAGAATCAAATGACTGAAACTCTATGGACTATCTTTTGAAAATGCTACATATGCTTTTTATGAATGTAATTGCTACTGACCATAAACACTTTTAATACTAGTTTAATAATTACATCAGATGACAATCAGAAAATAAAAATTTTAATGTTTATTCAATTAAAATTGATGATTTTATACAGATTCTGCTATACCATGATAAATGTCAAAAAAATCTATTCTTCGTTGGTCAATTACATGGTCATGATCAGTTACAACAGGGTTCCCAATGAAATCATAGAATGAAAATTAATAACTTTTCAAGGACCTAAATAAAATTTTTTAAGGACATTTGAATTTTTTTTTCAAGCATCAGGGCTTTATGTATGATTTTACAACTGCTTTGACCAGAGCATTAATATAAAAATCTTCCATGCACAATTTGCATTTTGCCTTAAAAACAGACTTTGGTGATGGTCGTTGATTTTTTCGCAAAACGTAAACATTAACCTCACATGTTCGTCTCACAGAGTATAGTGTGTAACTAAGACCATTCGATTTTTACTCCAACAATCAGCAAATACGAACCAAACGATGCGCAAGTTGATGCATGCTTAATACAAATATACCAAAATTTTTTGTTGCGGTGCAGATAAGAAACAAAAAATAAGGACTTTTAAGGCCTTATAAGTATTTTCAAGTGCTTTTAAGGCCTGGAAAATAAGTTAAAAAATATCAGGCCACTTTTAATGACAGTGTGAACCCTGTACAAGTACCTATTCATATCCAGTCAGGGTGCCCACTCAAATGACAGAATAAAAATCAATGACTTTTAAGGACCTGAGTAATGTTTTTAAGGACCTTTGAAAATTTGTTTTCATGTATCATATCTACATATAAATGTTTAATAAAGTATACTCTACCAAAAAAGTTACAAGTTAGCACATGCTTAATACAAATATGTCAGAAAATTCTGATATGGCACAGATAAGTGGCTGTCAAGCAAAGATAGCAAGTCCGAGTTGTATTTTTATAAATTTTGCAGTTGGACACACAACATCCTCAAAAATTAAGCACTTACAAGGACCTCTAAGCATTTCCAAGGACTTTTAAGCACCTCTAAGCATTTTTAAGTACTTTTAATGTCTTGAAAACAAGTTAAAAAATAATAAGTACTTTTAATGACCGAGGGAACCCTGCAAGTTTATTAGACAATCTTACCTGCTCAATCTTTCCGAGTACAAATATGAATGCATCTTACTTTGAGAATGGCAGCTTGGGACAGCACCAGCAAACGCAGCAGCAGGGTGGTCCTCGCAGGGGAATCAGCTTGTCCTCCAGTCTCTCCAGGAGATGTCGTTCCTTTGACGCGTAGCCAATCACGACCCAGAAAAACAACACCAGTGGAGCAGGCAAACAACTGTAAAACACAGAATACAGGATGAGGGGAAAGAATCAAGACACAATACCCTCTTATGATCTTTTCCATCACAGTATCAGGGACCAGCCTCTGCAGTCAATGACTCTGCAGTCAATCGTCACTGAATATCATCGCACCTGTTATCATGCCTTACAAATGCAAAATTGAAACTGTATTCTTATTGGTTGTTCGAAAAACATGGTAGCTAAGTTTTCACTCAAGAGTAGCAAGTTGTAAGAAATAACGAAAATCTTTCATTGTCGTGAAAAGTTGACGATACTTGTCAAGTGGAGGAAGGCTGCCTACTATTCACATAATGAATAAGCGAAATAGCAGTAAACTCCAACTACTCATTTTATAAATCTGATTTTTCAGAGTATTTAACCTAGGAATCAAACACGAATTCTTTTAGATGCTAGAAGTACGTCCTGTCTTTTTGCCACTTGTAAAGCAGTAAAAATAAAGATTAAAAAAAAAAAAAACTCACTCAATATCAGTTTTTAAATTTGAAATGGCAACAACTTGTGCAACATTGACCTACAACACCATACTTGAAAATTAGAAGCACTCAGAACATCGTTAATAACAACACCTGGTAAGTCAATGACGGAGAAAAATTTAGGTCTTTGTAAATCACACGAGCATTGAAACATTTGAATGCAAAACAATACTCCCCTGTTAGCTACTTAATATCATTTTTAATTTACATCTTTCCTGGAAATTTTGATATTTCTGATCGCCAAATGTCCTATACTATCTGTTCTACAATTTTAAGTTTCTGTAAGTATAAAGTATTGCTTTACAATTTTACATCTTAAGGTATACCATGCACACTTAAAATATAGCAAAATAGTTCAAAAAGTGATTTTAGTTTCTTTACTTTAAAATAATTTTTAGATGGAATTTTTTCAAGATAATGGTACCATTTAAAAGCTAGTGAATTATTATTTTATTAATTTAAAGTGCAATTAATTTTGAAATTGAATTTGAAAATTTTAAACTCATTATCTTAAGAATCATGCTTTTAGCACATGAAAGTTCATTTAAACAGTGACAACTAAAGTTCGATAGATTTTTTTTGTGAAAAATATAAGTTAAAACCCTGCTTAAGCACAGAACAAAAATAATCATAGGAGGAGCAATTTGATGCATCTCCCCCTTCTCGTCGTCATCTTTTTTGGAATACCTTTACTTAGAGCCAGCTACATCAGGGTTCCCACTCAAATAACAGAATGAAAATCACTGACTTTTCAATGACTTTTAAAGGACCTAATTGACGTTTTTAAGGACCTTTGAAAATTTGTTTTCAGGCATCATGTCTATGTATAAATTTTTAATAAAATATATTCTACCAGAAAATTTACAAGTTGCTGCACGCGTAATAAAATAGATCACAGAATTCTGATACAGTGCGGATAAGTGGTGGTCACGCGGGGATAGCAAGTAGTATTTTTATAAAATTTGCAGTTGGCACAACAACCGCAAAAATTAAGGACTTTTAAGGACCTCCGAGCATTTTCAAGGACTTTTAAGCACCTCTAAGCATTTTCAAGTACTTTCAAGGCCTTGAAAACAAGTTCAGAAATATTAAGCACTTTTAATGACTTTCAATGACCGTGGGAACCCTGTACATGCTTTCAGCATAGAGATTCTGCTTGTGTGGCGGCTCGAGCAAACTGATCTTGCTGCGCGTCAGTATTATTTGCGGCGCGTCAAAACAAAAAGAGCTGACCTTGTGAAACCCTCCTTCAAGAAGAAGAGCACATATGCAAATAACTTCCCTATATAAGAAGATTCAAATGTTAGCTTTGCTCTTTTTCTCTGCCACGCCAGCCTGGGTGTTATGCTTCATCTGTCTAATCTGGAATGTCAAAAATGTTACCTTGCTAGAATTGATTTTAAAGTTTTAACTTAATAATTGTTTTTAAATAAAAATATAAAAAGTTCCGTAAGTTTTATCAATTCCTCATCCCAACACTCTACAGATTGGTGACTCTCGAAAAAGAACTTTTATCCTGGAGAAAAGCAGCTTTCTGATACCTTGGAGATTGGAGTGTTTGGTGAAAACTTAAACGTCGGAATTTTCTAAAAAGATGAATGAAAGTGGTAACCAAGATGAAAAGGTCGGAATACCAGAGCGCAGCAATGAGGACCATCATCCAAATATTTCAAGAATTGCTTTCCGGGCACCACCTTTCTGGAGCAAGAATCCAGCATTATATTTTGCACAAGTGGAAAGCCAGTTTATCACTGCTGGGATAACAACAGACGAAACTAAATTCAATACAATAGTAGCCAGCATCGAGACAGAGGTTTTGTCCCACGTTTCTGACCTGATCATCAAACCACCGGCGACAGGGAAATACAACGCCTTGAAGAACAGATTAATTGCTGAATATGCGGATTCGGAGCAGAAGAAACTTCGTATGTTGCTACAAGAGCTACAGCTGGGAGACCAAAAGCCATCTCATCTACTCAGAAGAATGCGAGAAGTTGCTGGCGAGAAATTCGACGACGAGCTTTTAAAGTCGCTATGGGCACAACGTCTACCTACGCCAATTCAACAAATTTTGGCCAGTAGTAAAGGAGACCTGCAGGCAATGGCTGATATGGCTGACAAGATACAAGAAGTCACTGATGGCCACCACAGCAATTTAGCCGCTGTTTCCAAATTGCCGAACCAAAACGGTGAGATCGCAGAGCTGAAAAATCAAGTTGCAAAATTAACCCAGATGGTGGAGAAGCTGAGCACAAGTACGCCACGTTCAAGATCACCTTACCGGCGATACGGTAATGCACCACGATCAAGTTCTCGTACCAGACGGAAATATGATCCTCAACTTAAGGTGTGCTGGTATCATCAAATTTTCCAAGACAGGGCCAGAAGGTGCAACGAACCTTGTGACTATGTTCCGGAAAACTAACAGGGCCAACACCTAAAGTCACCGGTGCAGTGCAAGGCCAACAGGTGCAAAGACTATTCCTCTTGGACAAATCATCAGGGTTAAGATTTTTGATCGATACAGGTGCTGATTGTTCGGTCTTACCTTTAAACCCCAATCATCGACACAAGACTCCAGACGAGTTGAAGCTGTTTGCCGCAAACGGAACTGTAATCCCGACTTATGGCGAAAAAATGTTGTCTTTAGATTTAAACCTAAGAAGGAACTTCAATTGGTCTTTCATCATTGCTAAAGTTAATCAACCAATTATCGGTGCAGATTTTTTGAGAAAATATGGTTTACTGGTTGATCTTAAAAACGGTCGCTTAGTCGATACTTTGACCCAGTTATCTACAAAAGCTAAACCTCTAAGCGGTGATAGTAGTAAAATAAGCGTCATAGCAGAAAGTTCGATATTTGCGGATCTACTCAAGCAATATCCTGAGCTGACTGAAACCGACCGTATTGTCCCTATTCGACATAGCGTAGTTCATCATATTGAAACCACCGGACCTCCAATTTTTTCGAAAGCAAGACGTCTGGCACCAGATAAGCTGAAGATCGCTAAAAAGGAATTTGAATACATGGTACAGCAAGGCATTTGCAGACCTAGCAAAAGTTCTTGGGCTTCACCACTTCATATGGTACCCAAGAAATCTGGAGAATGGAGGCCTTGTGGTGATTACAGAAGATTAAACAGCTGCACAAAACCTGATAAATACCCCATTCCACACATCCAAGATTGCGTCAACACTTTGGAGGGTAAAACCATTTTCTCGACCCTTGACCTTTTAAAAGCTTATCATCATATCCCAATCAACCCTGCGGATGTTGAAAAAACGGCAGTAATTACCCCGTTTGGTTTATTTGAATTTGTTTTAATGAGCTTTGGTCTTTGCAATGCAGCCCAAACATTTCAACGTTTCATCCATGAGGTCTTGAAGGATTTGCCATTTTGCGTACCTTACATCGACGATTGTCTGATTTCATCAAAAGATCCAGAAGAGCATTTGGAACATTTAAAGGAAGTTTTCGAAAGATTCAAGCAATATGGAATAAGGCTAAATCCATCAAAATGCGTTTTGGGAAAAGAAACTGTAAACTTTTTAGGATACAAGATTTCGGCAGCAGGAATCGAACCCTTGCCTGAGAAAGTAAAAGCCATTACCGAATTTCCTAAACCAACAACCCTACAGGAGCTAAGAAGATTCCTTGCAATGCTGAATTTCTATCGGCGATTTTTAAAGAATGCTGCAGCAACTCAAGCACCACTTCACGAATATTTAAAAGGAGCCAGGAAGAAGGACAAAAGACCCGTTGTTTGGACCACAGAATCGGAACAAGCTTTTGAAAAATGCAAGAAAGATTTGGCTGAAGCAGCTGTTTTAACTCATCCATCTTCAAATGCACCTATTTCTCTTTGCGTAGATGCTTCAGATACAGCAATGGGAGCGGCACTAAATCAAATAACGCCCCAAGGACCACAACCAATGGCTTTTTTCTCAAAGAAGTTATCGCCTGCTCAGAGGAATTACAGTGCTTACGATCGAGAGTTACTTGCTGCATATTCAGCTGTAAAGCACTTTCGTTACATGTTGGAAGGTCGACATTTTACTCTATACACTGACCACAAACCTCTAGTGTATGCTTTTAAACAGAAACCAGAGAAATGCACGCCAAGACAGCTTCGTCACTTGGATTACATTGGGCAGTTTACGACAGATATCCAACACATCAAAGGCTGTAACAATGATGTCGCCGATGCATTATCTCGGATTGGAACCATTGAATTTCCCTCTCCAATCAATTATGAATCCATGGCAGAAGCTCAAATTGCAGATACAGAGTTACAAGATCTCTTGCAAAATCCTGATAATACAAGCCTAAGGATCAAACCTATGATTATCGAAAATAGCAAGTCAAGCCTTTATTGCGACTACGCTACTAAAGTCATCCGCCCGTTTGTTCCGAAAGCTTTTAGGAAGCAGATCTTTGACACACTGCATAACGTAGCGCATCCTGGAATCAGATCAACAACTCGCCTAGTTACTGAGAAGTTCGTCTGGCCTTCTATTCGCAAAGACTGCACACTATGGGCAAGATCCTGTTTAAATTGCCAACGATCTAAAGTTAGCAGACACACAGTTACCCCACCTGGGCTGTTTGAAGTACCGTCATCGCGTTTCCAACATATTCATATAGATATTATAGGTCGCTTACCACCATCTAGAGGATACTCCTATTGCTTAACCTGCATTGATAGATTTTCAAGATGGCCAGAAGCCATTCCCATTTCCGATATATCAGCAGAAACGGTAGCAAGAACGTTATACGAAGGATGGATCGTGCGTTTTGGAACTCCACTAAAGATCACTTGTGACCAAGGAACACAGTTCGAATCAAACCTCTTTAGGGCTCTGTCCTCATTAGTTGGAGTGGAAAAAATGCGTACAAGTCCATATCACCCAGAAGCTAATGGATTGATCGAAAGATTTCACAGAAACCTAAAGTCTTCGATTATGTGCCATGCTGATAAAAGTTGGGCAGACGCTTTGCCAACAATTATGATGGGTTGGAGAGCAGTTTTGAAAGAAGATCTAAAAGCGACACCAGCTGAAATGGTTTACGGTACGAACATACGACTACCAGGAGAATTTATTTCACAGAATAACAACAAAACTTCCGAAGATCCTATTTCCTTTGTAACCAAGCTAAGAAAAACCATGGAGATGTTACGACCGGTACCTACTTCTGCTCATAATCGGAAGAAGATTTTTGTGCATAAAGATTTGGAATCTAGTACCCACGTTTTTGTAAGGCGTGATGCAATTCGCCGATCTCTAGTTCCTCCATATGATGGACCATTTGAAGTTATTCAGCGGTTTCCCAACACATTCAGGCTGATCGTAAAAGGAAAACGAACTACAATTAGCAAGGATAGATTGAAACCTGCGTATGTCGCTCAAGAAACCGAAACCAAAGATTCTAAAGCACCAGCACTTCCTGAAGAAGTTAAAAGTGATCAATATGTCACTAGAGCTGGCAGAAGAGTGAAATTTCGTTTTTAACCTTGTTCACCTCGTTTATTGTTACTAATGTTGTTTTTTTAATTCCAGAATTTGAAGCCACACTGCTTTAATCCTACGTTACCACTGGCAAGGGGGTACTGTGGCGGCTCGAGCAAACTGATCTTGCTGCGCGTCAGTATTATTTGCGGCGCGTCAAAACAAAAAGAGCTGACCTTGTGAAACCCTCCTTCAAGAAGAAGAGCACATATGCAAATAACTTCCCTATATAAGAAGATTCAAATGTTAGCTTTGCTCTTTTTCTCTGCCACGCCAGCCTGGGTGTTATGCTTCATCTGTCTAATCTGGAATGTCAAAAATGTTACCTTGCTAGAATTGATTTTAAAGTTTTAACTTAATAATTGTTTTTAAATAAAAATATAAAAAGTTCCGTAAGTTTTATCAATTCCTCATCCCAACACTCTACACTTGTTATGTTATCACTCTGAAACAGACTAGGAAGGATCATCACACTTGTAAGGGAGTAACTTCGGATGCTTTTTCAGCAAAATGCCGAAGAATTTTGAATATTAAAACTAAGGTTTGTGATTAGCATATTTTTCAAAAAAATTTAACCAGAAAATATGCAAAATCACCATTTTTATGTATTTAAAGATTAGTTAATGACCAAAAGACACATACAAGCTCAAGGTGAAAAAAGTACTCGAGTTATCTTGATATTGAGTAAAGGATTTTTTTTCTTTAAAGTAAATAATGATTTCGATATTAGTTTCTTAATTATTGACTCTTATAAATTGAACATTAAGAGTGAGGGAAGATATAACTATTTTAGTACTTTTCTTAAAAGAAAATTATGATTTCAGCTTTTTTGCTAAAGAAATTTTGTAGTCTAGCTTTTCACAGGGTCTGATTATGCAGCTCATCACTTACAAGGTACATCACTACATAAATGTAAGTACCCCAAAAGAAAATTCAGATTGCTACTCACAGAACAACTGTGTTTGTTGTATACTCAGTAGCACGAGGGACCAAGAGATTGAGGAAGAAGCAGGAGCCAACAATCTAAACAAGAAAGAAAACCAGATTACTTTAGCTAAAATATACAATTAAACAAAGGGCTAAGAGTAAAAAATATTTACTACAGCATTTTATAGTGTAACAATATCCTTGGTACTTTTCCATCAAAGTTCGGAAACAATGCTTTGTTTACCTAAAGTCTAGATGGCACATAGGAAAAATAAGAACCTGGATGATTGTAAAGAATTTTAAGCATAAACTAGTTTGGAGTGAAATGAAAGCATTACGAGAGAAATGCATCATAAATTCAAAAATGGTAATAAAATAACTTTACTTTTCTATTGATTAGCAGTTTATTACTATTTTGATTAGCAGTTTATTATTTATAATAAAATGAGAATATAAAACAATTTGTATAATAAATGGTCTGAAATTGCCCCTTAGAACATGTTAATATAAAAATGAAATCTGAATGAATTTAACACAAGAATCGGAAATTAAAGTTACTCAATAAGGTTCTATACTAAACTCTAAAGAATCTTAAATACAAAATGAATAAATTTTTTAATTAAATATGTGAAAAATCTATTTTTCAGGGCTGCCACTGACTGTAAGCTTTGAAAATAGTTGCTTTAGTCAGATGTTAAAAATAGTAGCCAAAATAGTAGTCTCACACATTGAAAATAGTAGTCTCATACGTTGAAAATAGTAGCCTCACTTTTCATAACTTTTAATAAGATCGGAATAAAACAGTAGATTTACATAAAACAAGAAAACCCCAAAACACTCTTCTTTCGATTCAAAATAGTGTCTAAAACATTACATTCCATACGGTAAAAGGCATGTGTCTTGGGGGAGGCGCTATCATATTTATAATATACTGCGATGGAAGTTGGCAACTCAACCTTACTCCCAGACAGAACCTTAAAAAAAAAAGAAGCTAAACAGTAAAAATCGTTTGGCAAAACAAGAATTTTTTTTTTAAACTTCCAAAGTCAAACAACTTTTTTTAGAAAAACAAGTATCATGTTTAAACAATTATACTAAATATTGACAATGACAATCAAATTTCATTAAGGGCAGTTTTTAAATTTTTAACAGAATGGTTACAGAATTTAAGAAACAAAATTCCCTGATTTCCAGAAAATTCCGTGATGTACATCTCTGTCGATGTTATCATTTTAAAAAAACAAAGAAAATAATGGCCAATTTAAAAATATATACATTTGACTATTTAGAATTACATTAACTAGTATTGTTTTAGGCAAAGTATAATTGCAAGAAAATATAAATTTAGGCTAAAAATCAAAATAAACGTCTTTAGAGCATGAAAAAGAATGGAAAACATTAATAAAAAAATACATAATTCACATAAACCAATTTACAAACTACACCCATGCTTGCTAACTTCAAGGAAAAGCAAAACTAGTACAATATTTTTCTTTTTAATTAAAAAAGGAATAAAATTATATTTTCTTTAATATATGTCGCAGGCATGAGCATGAAACTTAAATAATCAGCATTTTGCTATTCAGTCACAAATTTCACTAGGTACATATATTTCATGAAAAATTATGTGTTCTGGATTTTGAAGTTGAGAAAAGATAAATAACACATAATGCATGAAAGAACGTCTTGGAATTAACAGCTTCTTATAAAAATTACTCATAGATAATTAGAAATAAAATTTTATACAACAAAAATACTATCTTAAACCATAAAAGTACATATTAAATGAGGCAAAAAATCGTTTTCATAAAACATGACAAGCACAGCATTCGGCAGAGGGGAAAACGCAAGGATTTTTAAAAAAAATTCCATAACCCTTTGCCTGAATGTATGCAGTAGAGCATTCAGATTTTTTTTTAATTATTTTTTGGAGGGGGAGGAGGATACTTCAATTAAATGTTTGATTTATATTAAACATATAAACCAAAAACACATATCAATTTCACTACGTTAGATATATTGTCAAAATTAAAGTAAAAAAAAAAAAATTAAAAAAAAAAAATCAAGTACACAATCTAACCCATTTTGCTTATGAATACCTATAGATTTGTTGCACATCTATAATAACACAGTGCTGTAAAGGGGTAATAAAAACTAAAAAATATGATGGAATCAATTTGAAATATTAAGGAATTTAGGGTTCCAATATATTCTATTGACAAAAAACACAAGATAAGAAGAAAAATAATCATATCTGTAAAGGATGCAGTCAGATTTAAATTGGAGGAATTTTTTAAACAATAAATCTACTGGTGGTCGTGCTTCTAAATAATAGGATTACTAAAAATCTAACAGAAATAATAAGTAAATAATTAGGGTTCTAATATATAATGTTGACAAAAAACGCAAGGCAAGTAGAAAAATAATCATGTCTGTAAAAGATGCAGACAGATTGAAGTTTGGAGATTTTTTTAAAATAAGACGCCGGCGGACGAGAAGTTATAGGATTACCAAAAATCTAACAGAAATAATGTGTAAATAATAGTTCTAAGCATAACAATGATTTCAAAAACTTAAAAAAAAAAAAAAAAAAAAAAAATCCGGAACATGTGGTTGTGGGTCGAGGAGGGGAGATTGGTCGGTTTGATTTAGCTGCTGACAAGGAGACCTTACGGTCTCGGAAATTCAGATCGGGATGAAATTCGGCAGATTGATAGTATACCTTAAGAGTATCCACACTGTAAAGCAATAAAGCGCACTAGCCAGTAGATTTCGAGAAAACAAGCTCTAAAGTATTACTTGCAGCTTATATACTAGTAGAGATCTTTACTCTGCAACTTCCCGGTGGCTAAGTGGTCAGCGTGCTGGGTTCCTGTACTGGCGATCCGGGTTCGATACCTCGTGAGGTAGTTTTTTTTTTTTCCAATATATTTTAAAGTGTCTGCTACAGCTAATTGAAATTTGAATGAACGATAATACTTTATTTTTAAATACGTAATGTATTTTTAATAGAGAAAATAGAGATACATTTAATAGATATAAATTAAAATTCTAATTACCACGGCAACAAAATTAGGGTAGGACTTAATTTATCTATGGATTTTGACATAAAGTTTTTATTTATCAATTATTTATTTATATACATACACCAGAATGACACTTATCATAAAAACATGGAAAACAAAAACTGTTTTGACATCTTGCACAATTTATAAAGGAAGATTATTTACAGAAACAACCTTTTTGTAAAAGATTCGTTGCAAAACATACTTCATTAACATTCATGAAAATATATCTTTCAACAGAAAACTTGGAAGCATATCAGGCATACCGGATCATTTTATTAAAAATTGATTATGACAGTTGATGATAGACTATTGATTGTATTTTTATGCAGTCTTCACGGGTATTATTTCTCTATTATTTTTAACCAGATACGCGCAATTTTGTATACGCTTTAATAGATTTTTTACCTGTCTATAAAAATAGACTTCGCAAAGTGCCTTTAGGGTTTTGAAAATTTCTGACTACCTGCTTGTGTACAATAGGACATCATTCATACTCTTCCATATAGAAACTGGTTCTTCATGTTTTTTGTGAAAATCACTTACTTCTCTACATCTTATAATATCTCAAAATTTATGATCACTTGTTTGTGAAAATAGTAAATAGAGTTTTAATGTACCTTCATTAAAAATACATTAAGTATTTAAAAATAAAGTATTATCTTTTATTCAAATTTCAATTAGCTGTAACAGTCACTTTATAAATTGAAAAAAATAAAAAATAAACTACCTCACGAGGTATCGAACCCGGATCGCCCGTACGGGAACCCATCGCGCTGACCACTTAGCCACCGGGAGTTGCGAATCAAAAATCCTAACTAGTATCTAAGCTACGCCTAACACTTTAAAGCCTATTTTCTCGGAATCTTCTGGCTAGTGCGCTTTATTACTTTACAGTGTGGATACCCTTAAGGTATACTATCAATCTACCAAATTTCATTCCGATCTGAATTTCCAAGACCGTAAGGTCTCCTTGTGAGACTAGAAAAAGTTCAGAAACTTCGTACACCCAAATCTACCAACTATAAAAACTACATATACATCGTGTGACGCGAGTCGGGATAGATGTCCGCACCCTTACCGGGTACGCGAGAAGGGAAACTCGAAAATTTCAGAATTCCCTGATTAAAGAGTAATTTTACGAAATTCTTTGACATTTCCCAGAATTCCCGGTTCTGTCGCCACCCTGTTTAAGCTACATTCAAAGTAATTAAATAAATTGCTTAAAAATTTCAATTATTTTATTTACAAATTTAGCATCATTGAAATTCTAATCATTCTATATCGATTGACCTACACAGCGAAATCGTTCATCACACTGGCACAAATCTCCGACATAACGTCTAATAACATAAATACTGTTCATACTGATGGCACTTTCTTCCTAAGTTCAAGGCAAATTCCACAAATTCATTTTTGTTTAGAGTAAATAAAGCAAAATAATTTGATATTTGGGAATATAATTGTGTATGCTGTTGCCTTGCACGGGGAAAGATAAAACATTGGAACCCAACAGGTAAGTGAAAATGACAGCGGTTGCCATCAAAAACAAAGATCTTGCTTGAGGTTACTATCGTCGGACTAACAAAGTGACCACTCTACCCGCGAAAAATGTTAGGTTATGTTCGCTCTCCCGCATCCCTTAAAAAAAAAATCACCATTTTGAGTTAGTACCTTAGTGCCGATTTTTTTTCGTCCTACTATCGGACGTTATTCAATTTCTAAAAAAATAGTCGCCTGAGCCCAAAAATAGTTGAAGGTTTTGTTCAAAATAGTCGTTTTGGGCCCTTTTTTCATTGAAATAGTTGCCATAGTCGCCTGTCCACTAAAATAGTCGCTTTAGTAGCCTTTTTAGTCGCATGTGGCAGCCCTGATTTTTCCATTACATTTCTTAAAAAAGATATTTTTACTACCACTAAAAATAATTTTCGGTATTGTTGCACAAATTGTCTGTATATATTGTAAATAGTGACGTATTATTTCAAAATTCTATTGTAATTTATTTTTATCCAATTTTATTTAGTAATTAATAGCGATTATACAAGTTAGAAAAAGGTGGCAAAACCTGAAGTAATCGAGAAGTTTCGAGAAATTTCTTTCCGATGAATTGGCTGGAAATTTCGAGAATGTCTCACGCGCTTGTATATAAAAAGACTGGAGAACGGGAAAGTTTTCAGATTGACTTCGGTTTTCGTTGAAAGCTGATCGCTTTGTTGACCTATTGGAGTGAGCTTGTATAATCGCTATATTTGAAGCTGTTCTTGTTGAAGCTTGTATTGAAGATTAATAGTGATTGCACTGTTATCTGTGATTAAATTTTGTGAGTTTTCTGAAGAGAATAAATACTAGTTTTTATCTGAAAAACTGTGCCGTCATTGCCTCAGCGAAAAAATTCATAACAGTATTAATATTTCAAATTTGTTGAAATATTTAGAACGATATCCTTAGGGTAATTCAATTATTTTTGTATAATAAAGAATATTGAATAGATTTTGCTAAAAAGTATAAAAATAATTTTTAAAATCATAACTGTCCAAACCATAACTTACATTTAGATGAATTAAGATAGCAAGTCTAATTTACTGATATGCAAAACAATAACTGTCCAAAGAAAGCTTAACTTTAATAGGATATGCAAAATTTTATAAATAAAATGGAATTGTGTAAAACATATACATACATACAAGTTTATAAATACTCTTTTTGATTAACATGAGACACAAAGTACGTCTTTTAACTTATTTAATTTTTTAGCTAACATTAACAAAAACACATAGATAAAACGAATCCACTAACATATCAAATGTGGTTCAATACTTGGAAGAATGCATAGCCAGAGGAAAAAATTCAAGTAGTTTACAAGTTGCACTGCCTGTGTCACAAATGCTAAGAGTTTTAAGTTTGCTATTTTAATAACGTTGTTCATAATATAAGTTTAATGTAGGGCTCCAGTGGTCTAGAGGTTAAAGGTACCAAGCTCATGAATGGCAGATCAAGAGTTCGGTTCTGACCTCACTGCATACTGGGAGGCTTATGCACATTAAATAGGTTATGGCTTTATTGATGTGATGGGGTTGGAGAGAGGGGTTATACACGATTAGGTTTCGACCTCACAATCTTATTGTAGTTCAAAATTGAGGCGTATTTGGCTGTAATAAACAGCCAGAGCCGAGCAAACTAAATTTAATGTAACAAATATAAATAAAAGTAACTCACATTACAATGCCCATTAAAAAAAAAAAAAAAAAAAAATAACATTAATGAAAAAGCATTACAGAGTATGTCAAAGATGGAAACTTTCCAACATGGACACAAGATTAAAACATTATACTGTCCATTAATGAGGAACTTTCACGTTTTTTGGTTTTATTTTTAAATAAAAGTAGAGAACAATCATCAGGGATGAGAGTGATCAGAGAGCAAAAAGGAGGAAATTCAAAAATTCGTTGAAAAAGCTCGCGGATGGACTACACAAAAATTCAACAAAAGAGTATGCAGGAAGGATGATTCAATAATTTTAAAAGATACAATGAAATTTCTCATACTATATAATAATTACATTTCAAATATTAGGAGTTAGTGAAGAAATCTGGGAGGAAAGGGGAGGCAAGAGGAAAAATCTTTTGTTTAGATATGAGGAAAGTATACTTTTTGCAGGATGAACTGGTTCAGATCAGAAAAATGTGGATCCTCAAGACAAGGACAAAGAGGAGGAAAATTTTACATAAAAAACCAAAAAGGAGGAAATCCTCCAAAAGGAGGAAAACTGGCATCCCTGAATCATGAAAAACAAAACCATTCTTTCAAAAATTTGAGCTCGGATAGATAGTTAAAAAAATATTTAGTTTTTCACTTTGCGATTTGGCGGGAAAAAGCCACTTTTGCGTGAAACGTCAACGCACAGATAATGAACCAGTCTAAAACCTGTTTTAGACGAAGAATGATTGAGGTTTCTCCTTCGTTTTGCGACTTTATCTCTGCGTAACCACGTCACAGGTTTTTTATGCGTTTTTGGTCACGTGACTTTTGCTTTGATTTCGGCTAATTTCAAACTCGATTTTTGATTAATTGAAAGCATACAGCTAAAAAATAATTCCACTGCTCAAATATATTTGTTGTATAACACTAGAAAATACAAAAAATATTCATTTTCCTCACTTGTGCAAGTTCCTCATTCTGAATTAGTTACAAAGAAAGGTTTACAACATTAATTTTTAGAAAAAGGTACTTATTCTTTTTAAAAATTGAAAAACTTTGTAAATAAATATATAGTTGTATGGCGAAATATATAAAAATATTATGGTGAACCATTAAGTCTAGAATCATGTAAAGTAAATATTTGAATAGGACTTTTCTTTCTAATGGGATTATAAGTATGTTACTCTCACTTAGGGATTTAATGCTTCGTTTCTTAGGCTACAATATCTGCAGAGTCATTGCTTTAAAACATAACACATTTTTTACCAAATATAAATACATTTAAAAAAATTTGAAGGTAAAATAAATGTAGTTTCTCTTAAATTTTTTGCTTTATAAGCAAGCTTATAAAAACCATTTAATATTCTATAAAAAATACCAGTTTTATTCTTTTTAAATTTCGTAATCTTTTATAATGTTTTTTACACTAAATAAAAAGCAATACATTTGCAGATATTGCTCTCAAAGATTCTATTGTTGCCAAAAAATGCAATAATAAATTTAAAAGATAGAAACAGGCTGACAGTTTAAATTCAATAACAATTATTGTTTAATTCTATGGATGAGTAAAAAAAAAAGTACTTACAGGAAATATACTGAGACATCCAAGTTTGAGGAGGAAAAATTTGACAGGCCAATTACGATACAAGTACACTAATTCTTCTATGTATATACAGTAGATTCCAGTAGTTACTATTCCTCCTAGAATAACTAGACCTATGCTCAGTTCTCCTAAAGCTGAGAAAGAGAATATTAATTCAAAATTGCATAAATGCTATGAATAGAAAACATTCAAATTGAAAAATGTTATTCAGTGGAAAAAAAAATGAATTCTTTTGATATTTCCTATTTATCCAAGTACTTTTCAATAATACAAATGTAACGAAATAAAGTTAAGAAAATTTATTACACTTGAATTTATTTTTAAACTTAACCCCTTGCCTGTGGAATATATTTGAGAAAACTTACTGAGTGCCCAAATTGAGTTCGGAAGTCACAGGCAAGGTGTTAAACAGTTATAATAGTTGTAGCTCTAGTGGATCATATAGAATGTCTTTTTTATCATTTTTAACTCATAAATAACTTTTAAAAAATCCCTGTTTAATATGCAAATTAAAAAAAAAAAAAACTTCATGCCTTCAGAATTGCCAAAATTCCACATTGCTCTGTTTTTATGTGCAAACATTTTGATTGATGCAATTATGTAATTGCAAATAATGTTTGGGTTAGTTTAATGTTATTTTATTGTGTAGCAAAAATTATACAAGAGAAAGCAATGAATTTTTTAATAATTATTGACATAAAATAAGTACTTTTAAGGGATTTTAAAGATACTTTATACTGCAGCATTAGTTGGAATTACCTACATCCAAATATGGTGGGCATAAAATATGTACATAAAAAATTTACACATTTAAAAATATAATAAACATTGCAAGCAAACCTTTGCAACATATTTGTACAAGGAGAGTGGATTGGCATAAAAAGTAAAGGTTTCATTCATAAACAAAAATGTTTGATTTTAAATAATCTTGAAAACAGTGGAAATTAGTTGTGCTAATAGTTTGGTCTAATGATTTAGTTTATAATACAAAGGATGAAACAAAATACACGAGCATGAAGTTTGAGTAAGTGATCTAAATATAGGAAATGCATGGTAGGGATTATAAGAAACTGGGCATGTAGCAAGCAAATTATAGAATTTGAGAAGGAGGGTAAATCTCGTCGATTTATAGATTGTAGTTTAAGGGGGTCCGGTACCGAAAATAAAAAAAAAAACTTTATGTACATTTTTATGTCAAAAATTTATTTTATGTATGAGATACTATTTATATATCTTTGAGAAAATGTTTTTTTAAATATTGTGTTTAGTTATTTAAAAAAAATTTAAAAACCAAGAAAAATCCATAATAATTGATGTTTGCGTATTTTGATATAAGTCAAGAAAAAATAATTTTTTTTTCAAAGTGAAAGCTTTCTGTAATATATAATTATATAAAGAAAAATTTGTCTTCACAGAATTTTGATAGGTGAATTAAAAAAAATTTCAAAGTTAAAATCTTGAAATTTTTGCTTTTTTTTATTTTATCTTTTACGCTAAATGTTATATTTTAAAACAGAATTAAAAAAATAACATTCTGGGAAGGCAAAATATCTAAAACTATATAAATTAAATGCTCCTAAAATTTAAATAGCCAATTATTAATGGTTCTGGAGATATATCGATTTGAATATGCAATATCTGTGAAAAACACTAGTGTTCGAAAAACGCACTTTAAGCAGACGCTTCAAGGTGTTACGTCCATTAGTGATGTTTAAATAACAGGTAATTTTGTGGTGTTCTAATCACCGGAGGAATAAGATAAAAACATCATTCTCTTCAGGAATGTATGAACTATTTTTTAAAATCAGAAAAAAAATTTGGGATTTCTGAAAAATTTTTGGTACTGGACCCCCTTAAGGATCTAAGATCTCTTGGATTTCTAAACCGGATACTGATCAACACCAGCAAATTAAAACAATAATTGAGTATTGTCACATAGATTTAATTTTTATTATACTAGAGAGGTGTAAAACGGCCCTATTGCCTTAGTTTATCAATTGGATACTGAAGAACACCAACTATTAATGGGAATTGGCACTTTATATACTGGCAATGTTAATTTGGCATATTTCATTAACCTTTTACTCAAAAAGAAATTGACATAGAAGCCAAATTCTTTTCCAGTCCATTAAGCAGACACTTGTTATTCCACTGAAGTTAGCTTTTGATTGTAATTCATTTTTTTTTTTTAACTGAATTTTCGTGAAAGTCAATCAAATTTGTTAAAAAGCACATTTTTTTTTTTTGCCGAAATAAGACAAAACAAAAAATATTTTTTAAAGAACAAAATCTAACTTTAGTATATACATCAAAGGAATATGTGGTAAAAATTTTAAGAAGATAGTTTGAGCAGTTTCTGAGAAAAAGGTACATGAATAATGTAATTTTGAGAAAAACGCATTTTAAAGAAAACTTTACTTACTCTAATAATTACCAATTTTGTCTTCAAAAAGTTATTAAAAATACTTCTAGTTGAGGTATTATTACAAATGAGGTATCCTTTTAAAGGGGAGAATTTAAATTTTGATAAACAATAATAAACTCAAAATTGATTATTAATTTTAGGGTACCAACTCCCCTTAAAAATAAAACTGGGTCCTCTATTTACTATATTAGAAACTGTAAAGATTTCACGCAGATAGTTTAGAATCAGAAAAACTTACAATTGTTAGTTTACGAGGAAAACTTCAGTTGTTGAAAAGAAATAGTTTATAAATAGCTTTGTTGAAATGATTAGTAATATGAAAGTTGTTTCTTGGTACCTAAAAGTTACACCTAGATAATGACAATGGGGATCATAGAAAAAACATAGGAAAATAAAGATTTGGATTTATTATTTAAAAAATATACAATCTCTGAGAGATTGAGGTATGCAAATATGTTAATTTTGATGAAAATAATGCAACAAAAATTGTTTTCATTTTTAATTTGTACGAATTAGAAATAAAGTTATATCAATTTTAAAGCAGAGAGTTGTCATTAAAGGAAACAGGAAGTAGCATTCCAAAACTGGAAACCATCAAATATAGCTTTGTTTCAGCATTTTTTTTTTTTTTTAAACTTAATTCATTATTATTGTTTATAGATATTGTTTCTACAAATATTCCATTACTTTTCTATAGTTATTTTATTTCATAAAATAGCAACATCGACACTTTCGTTTGGATTTATTTACATTTTCAGAGCTTAATTTTGGTTATCTTAAGAGACTATTTTGTCCCACTCAATTGCAATACTATCTATATTTTATTGCAATAACTGATGACCTGAACTGATTAAAAAGTAAGAGTTACCTTTCTAGAGATGCATAATAAAGAATAAAGGACCACGTAATCTAATTCAACACAAGCAAAATAAAGTTTTGCCAGTAGACTAAGATTAGAGTAGCAATCCGTATATTTTTTCTGTTCGTTCATTTAATCAAGCTAAAAAGTAAGAGTTACCTTTCTAGAGATGCATAATAAAGAATAAAGGACCACGTAATCTAATTCAACACAAGCAAAATAAAGTTTTGCCAGTAGACTAAGATTAGAGTAGCAATCCGTATATTTTTTCTGTTCGTTCATTTAATCAAGCTAAAAAGTAAGAGTTACCTTTCTAGAGATGCATAATAAAGAATAAAGGACCACGTAATCTAATTCAACACAAGCAAAATAAAGTTTTGCCAGTAGACTAAGATTAGAGTAGCAATCCGTATATTTTTTCTGTTCGTTCATTTAATCAAGCTAAAAAGTAAGAGTTACCTTTCTAGAGATGCATAATAAAGAATAAAGGACCACGTAATCTAATTCAACACAAGCAAAATAAAGTTTTGCCAGTAGACTAAGATTAGAGTAGCAATCCGTATATTTTTTCTGTTCGTTCATTTAATCAAGCTAAAAAGTAAGAGTTACCTTTGTAGAGATGCATAATAAAGAATAAAGGACCACGTAATCTAATTCAACACAAGCAAAATAAAGTTTTGCCAGTAGACTAAGATTAGAGTACTTGGGCTATGGCAAAGAGTATAATTACTCCAAACAGAATTAAATGGGCTATTAATTCGTTCAAGCCCTTCAAATCACCTGGGGCTGACGATATTATACCAGCTCAACTCCAACATGGCAAAGATATTATTATGCCACACCTATGCAGAATCTTTAGATCATGTATAGTATATGGCTATATACCACATGCATGGAGAACCTGTAAAGTTATCTTTATACCCAAACCAGGAAAGTCATGCTACAATGAAGCCAAAGCCTTCAGACCTATTAGCCTGACTTCTTTCCTCCTTAAGACTCTGGAGAAATTGATTGACAGGTATATCAGAGATGAGGTTTTAAAAGCTAAACCCTTATCGAGATTTCAACATGCATATCAACCTGGGAAATCTACAGAGACTGTCCTATACGACCTTATTACGGTACTAGATAGGGCAGTCAATGGAAAGGAAATAGCCATGGCGACCTTTCTGGATATTGAGGGGGCTTTTGATAGAGTCCCAACGAATGTAATCAACAATGCCCTTCTCAAAAGAAATGTTAATTCAAGCGTATGTACCTGGATTAAAAATATGCTTGAAACCAGATTGGCTCAAGCCTCCCTTCTGGGAGACTCGCTCACTGTGGAGAATTGTAAAGGATGTCCACAAGGAGGAGTGTTGTCACCACTACTATGGAGTCTGGTGGTTGACGAACTCTTAAACAGAATTAATTTTTTGGGCCTGCATTGTCTAGGCTATGCTGATGACATAACACTGGTCGTAAGAGGTAAATTCCAGAATACTGTAACTGACCTCATGAGCACTGCTCTAAAAAAGGTAGAAAAATGGTGCAAAGAGGTAGGTTTGTCGGTTAACCCCAACAAGACCAACCTAACAGTGTTCACTAGGAAAAGAATATTCGATATGCAAACCATAAAATTCTTTGGGAAACCACTTGCATATTCAGAAGAGGTTAAGTATTTAGGGGTTATCTTTGATAAAACCTTGACATGGAAGCCTCATCTCCAATACTGCACCAACAAAGCCAAACGAGTGTTTTGGCCCTACAGACGTGCTATTGGAAACAACTGGGGCTTGTCACCAAAAATGGTGCTCTGGATATATACAGGAGTGATTACTCCAATGATATCTTATGGGGCCATTGCCTGGGGAAATAGAACCCATAATGAAACTGTGAAAAAAGAACTCACTAGTTTACAAAGAATGGCAACCATTGCAATTACAAATGCAATGAGAACTACTCCCTCACAGAGTCTAGAAATTCTCCTAGATTTTCTACCACTACACAAACAAGTGGAATTAGAGGCTGTTTTGTGTTCACGACGGCTAAAACTCATGGGTTTATGGAAAACATCCTATGAATTACCTTTGTTTAAAAATATTCAGACACAGGTAAAAGAACATCCATGTTTAACTATGAGTTCTGACTGGATGTTAAAGCAATTTTGCTTTAGAGCCAAATACAATATCATCTTCCCGTCCAGAGAAAACTGGAGATTTCCCTCCAATCTGACTAGGAGAGGAGATGAAATTTGGTATACAGATGGTTCAAAGACATCTTATGGCACTGGCTCAGGTGTCTTCTGTCCTAACAGAAAAATAAAGCTTTATTTCTCTCTGGGCAAGTTGGCTACTGTATTTCAGGCTGAGGTTCTTGTAATTACGGCATGTGCCTATAATTGCCTAGATAGAGGAGTTGTTAAGAAGGTCATAAAGATTTTCTCTGACAGCCAGGCTACACTAATGGCTTTAAAGAGTCACTGCTTTACCTTTAAAGCAGTGTGGGAATGCCACAATGCACTTGTAAACCTAGCTGAAGGTAACAAGGTTTCTCTTCTCTGGGTTCCTGGTCACTGTGACATTGAAGGTAATGAAATGGCAGACCAATTAGCCAAACAAGGATCTAAATTATCCTTTATTGGTCCAGAACCTGTTTTGGGTCTGCCCCATAATGCGGTCAGGAAAACTATCAAAAGCTTTTTATTGACTGAATCCTATCAAGCTTGGCTTGAATCTAAAGACCAAAGACAAGCCAAAGAGCTCAATCAACAGTCACCCTGGAATAGATCGAGGGAGCTAGTAAAATTGAGCAGAAAAGAGATCAAGGTTGCTGTAGGCCTTTTAACTGGACACTGCACCTTAAATAGACATCTTAATCTGATAGGTGTTATAGATGACCCACTATGCAGAGGCTGTCGTATGACAGAGGAGAGCTCTACACATGTGCTATGCAATTGTGACTACTACTCTGCCCAAAGATTTGAACATCTAGGATACCATTGTATCGACCCCTGGGAATTGTCAAATGTTCCAATCAGGTCTATACTGAAATTTATTTCAGCAACCGGTCTTCTTTAGATCATTAGGGGGTTTCAGTACAATAGACTTAAGTCGCGGTGCTGGTACTCGATTGAGTCATCCCCATTCACAAGTCAAGTCATAAGATTAGAGTAGCAATCCGTATATTTTTTCTGTTCGTTCATTTAATCAAGCTAAAAAGTAAGAGTTACCTTTCTAGAGATGCATAATAAAGAATAAAGGACCACATAATCTAATTCAACACAAGCAAAATAAAGTTTTGCCAGTAGACTAAGATTAGAGTAGCAATCCGTATATTTTTTCTGTTCGTTCATTTAATCAAGCTAAAAAGTAAGAGTTACCTTTCTAGAGATGCATAATAAAGAATAAAGGACCACGTAATCTAATTCAACACAAGCAAAATAAAGTTTTGCCAGTAGACTAAGATTAGAGTAGCAATCCGTATATTTTTTCTGTTCGTTCATTTAATCAAGCTAAAAAGTAAGAGTTACCTTTCTAGAGATGCATAATAAAGAATAAAGGACCACGTAATCTAATTCAACACAAGCACAATAAAGTTTTGCCAGTAGACTAAAATTAGAGTAGCAATCAGTATATTTTTTCTGTTCGTTCATTCAATCTAGGCGTTCGTTAATCAATTTTCTAGATAGCTAATTCTTTAAAAAAAAAATCACAATCACCTTATCATATTTTATGCAGCAAAACAAATGTTTCATAATTTCTTACATTTAAAAAAAAGTTTCAAAATTACGTTAAAAAAGCGGGCAACATTATTTATCTTTGTTTTCTGTTCATTAGTTTGGTACATTCTGTATGCTTTATTGATAAATATTTAAAAGATAGAAATCGCAAAATATACCAGCAATTGCTTCTTCCATCGTGGGAATGTACTCGGTCTCCAGAAGATACGAACAGTTCTTCATCTTTAGCACCCATTGTTGAAACTGATCTTTAAGTACATCTGCAACATAAAAATTGTGCAAAATGAGCAGGCTATATAAGATGGATTGATATATTACATACTAGCAGTATGGCAGTTATGAAGAAAAAAAAATAAATTAGCCCCTTGACATACAAAAGGGTGGCTGCCAAATTCAGGAAAAAAAGTTCCCTGATTTCACAGCTTTAAATTTCCCCAATTTTTTTCAAGGTTTGCTAGATGTGTAGACACCCTAATCCAGTGCTAAAAGTGTAGGTAGATGCGGGGTGACGTGTTCCCCCACTTTTCAAGAAAATATCTGTGCGTCTACCCCACTTCTAAGCAATGAAATCCATCCCCTCACTTTAAAAACTCTCAATCCGTCTAAAAACTAGTAAAGAAAAATAACAGTAACCCTTAAATGTAGTGACACTGAGAAAAAGTTATTTAAAATTTTCAAATGTAAAAAAAAAAAAAAAATGTGCTGCATGTACATCAAACTGTTATAAAAATGTATTATACTACTTCGTATAAAAATATAAGAATTTTTGTTAACAAATGCTGTTACACTAGGTCAACTTTTAACTTAGGAGAAACTTAAGTTAAATTTCTCTTTTAATTTAATTTCACGAAAGTATGCACATTTGGAAGCACTATTTTAATCTAATTAAACAGTTATGTATATAGCATTGAATAATTACTTTATTTTATCTCTTGCTTCCAAAAAAAAAAAAAACTAAGTCACAGAATATTCATTAATATTCAATAAATTTTGAACCTTTGTTGTAAATTAGTGTTAAGAAGTATTAGTGTTTACTAGTTATGATTTCGTATCTTATAATAAAAACATGAATTTTTTTATAGGAGAGGGGTGGGGGGAGCACTTGTCACTAACTTTTGGGCAAAACCCCACTTTTCTTTTCCCACTTCTACCACTGCCCTGATCAAATAGAACATGTATGCTAATGAGATAACATGCCAATTTTTAAACAAATAATTTTGCTGGTAATGAAAAATTTAAATTATTCTGCAACATTAAACTTAAAATGATTACCACCACAAATCTCCTGGTAAATAGCGCCAAAATACAAATGAACGAGAAAACATGCCTTAAAGTTTCCTCGATTTTCGTTAAATTTTAAAAAGTTCCCTGACATTTCCCAGAATCAGAAAACTCCCTGACATTTCCCCGATTTCCAGGTTCTGTGGCCACTCTGTACAATGACGTCTCAGAGACGTCATTCATTTTATGTGCCATTGAAGTTTTTGACGTCTCTGAGACGTCAAGAACTGTTTTCGGTGAACACCGGACAGTATATTATTAGATTATCTCTTTCAGTAGTGCATCGATGCTGTTTAGACTATTGAAGATTCCCCTTCTCAACAGTACTGTTAAAAAAAATCGCATCAGCAAACAAGTAAACTGAAAGAGACGCAAAGAATGCGGTAGTCAGTATAGCAGTCATCTCTGAAATAATTTGTGTATATTCACTGCACAAACTGAAAACTATAAATGAGAACATCTCCATATTGCTTTGATTTATTTGAAGACAGAAGACAATCACAATAAAAGACAGGAAGTTAATTAAGTATTTGTTTACAATATATTCATGCTGGCCCTATGTTCTGGTTAGGATCTTATCATAATCTATTCTGAAGTTATGTTTCGGAACCAAGCAATTTTATTTGTATGTCAAGGGGTTAAACCTTAAAAACAGAGAATAATATATTTTTTTTTTGAAAACTAGAGCTGGATATCTAGTTCAGATATTGAAGGCTTTGGATATAATGAATTTATCATCCACTGAGAAACTGATTAATTTCCTTTATCATTAAAGAGAAATTGCCCAAATATCTTAAACAAAAACTTGTGATACTAGCATACCTGCCAACATTGGTATTTTCAAATTAGTACAATTTTTACGGAACAAATATTTGCATTCCTATGATTCATGGAAAGTCAAATAAAGACAATATTTATGAATGTAATATGAAATAATAGTAATTCACTTGCAAATGGAAAAAAAAAAAAAAAAATGCATAATATTTAATTGCTCCCAAATATAACAAATTGTTACATTTTAGCACAGAATGGAAATTATAAAATAAAATACCTAACCAGGATTTAAAAATAAATCAAATTTAAACTATACGATAAAATCTCTGATGAGGTTTTGCACCCAAATAACATGCTTTATGGCACAAAAACTACAGTGAAACATACAAGGAGTCAGTGGTATTCAAAGTGTTTAATCACACGCACAAATATCAATTATGAATGCCTTCGAATTCTTATTATTACATTTGATGTTGTCGCTGTGTTTTTTAGAATTGATATGAACTATGACATCAGTAAATCCTCCATGAGAAATCTTAATATCAGATGCATAGATAGAGCAGAATGCAAAATTTGTTCATTTGCTTGAATTTATGATGATTTGAAGTAAACTGCTTGGTATAAGACTCCAAAAAACTTAAATTCTTAAAAAAAAAAAAAAACGGTTTTAAGGAAAATACAAAAAGTACCATGAAATCCGTACGATTTTTTTAGCTGTTCGTACAGCCGTACAAAATAGTAAAAATCCGTACATTGTACGGATAATCCGTACAAGTTGGCAGGTATGTACTAGGCTAATATTGCTTTCAAATATGAACAGTCATTTTTATTGGAACTTTTCCATTAAACTTGTACCAGTTGGCGCAAAGCCTAAATGTTTACACGTTTAAATGAAGCGTAAATGTATTTCGATTAATGGTTTATTATAGGATTACTTTAGAAATTCTATAATCGTTTGTTATAAGAGTTATAAATGATATGAAGGTTATTAGTTTGTATGAGTTATTGGAAGCAATTATCTGGTACCCGTCTAACGAAAGAATACCTTTTTACTTTATTATAACCAAATCTACGAAATTTCATACTTAAAATTAGTTGAATTATAACATTACACTGACTATTTAACATTTTTCATATGCTAGATGCCAGTTTATACTGTAAATTTTGGCTGAAATTTACAAAAAGCAGTATAGTTTTGTGAATGTGCTTTTAAAATTGCAGATAATCGGCAATTAAGAGCAAACAAACATCCTAATAAGCTAACAGGGTGGCTACAAAATTCAGAAAAAAAAGTTTCCTCAGAGTTTTCTAAAAAAATTCTCCGATTCCAAGACAAACTTTTTTACAGATTTCCCCAACTTTTCCAGAAACCCTGATCAAATAAAAAAAGCATGCTAAGGAGATAATATGCCAATTTTTTAAAAACAGTTTGGACGACAATGAAAAGTTAAATTATTCCATATTATTAAACTTCTAATGATTATCACCAAAATTTTTCAAGAAAATGTCGCCAAATACAGATGACTGGGAAACATACCTTCAAAACAATAGAAAATTCCCCTGATTTTCGTGAAATTTTTAAAAATTCTGCGACATTTCTCCGAATCTGAAGGATTCACAACATTTTCCCGAATTCCAGGTTCTGTGGCCACTCTGAATAAAGTCAAAATATTGTGACTTTTTTGTTATTTTTAATTCTGAAATGTTTTTTTTTGGTGAATTGTGAAAAGCATTTAGGAAGCAGTTTGAAACCAATGTAGTTTAGGACATTTAGTAATTTTTTTTCATTTGGAGATCAGAAAAATTGCCAAAAATCAAAAATACAGTAACTAAAATAAAATTATGGTAAATTCCTAGTTTACGTTTATGGGTTGGCGCACTTTTGAAAAGTTGGCGACAAAGCCAGAATGTCGCCAATTCGGAATTCCAACATGAAAAATTGAGAAACGAACCAGCTCCATGATTTGTGGTATAGAAAGGTTGAATCCAAAGCACTTCAATAAAAAAATGGGGTTGCCAAATTTAGAACTGTATCGCCTACAAAACAGCGCCAAATCGGCTTGGCGATATTTTAACGTCAAATAGGAATAGACCAAAATTATAAATAATAAAACAAAAATATATAATTGAAATATATTTTAAAATAACTTATATGTAAACCGCATTTATACGGAAAACAAAAACACCAAATAAAAACTTGACAAAGAAATATTCTATGCCACATCTATACCAGCAATTTTTTCTTTGATAAACAATTTTAGATAGATTACTAATTATATAAGTTAATTACACATAAAAACTTGTAGAAAAAGCATATATAGTGTAGAAATTTCAATAAAACCTACTTTCTTTAATATAAATACACTACTAGGTTCAATTACAAGAAAACCTATTTATTAATATTCAAACTTTCTTTGAAAAAGTATTCTTCACAATGTGCTATGTACTATTAATACAATTAAATTGTGCCCCATAAACCAGAACTAAAGTTAATTGAATGCTCAAGTAAAAAATACCACAATCGGACAAGTTCTATTAAATTATCCAGGAAATATTGAGTCTATTTAGAACGATTACAAACAAAATGTGCTTTAAAAATCAGCTTTAAACCAGAGTTTAGCAAATGTAATAATCAAGTAGCCAACTGTTATACCACCATAAACTAAAATTTTTAAAGATACAAATAAGTGAAGCTACAAAAATATATATTAATGGAAAAAATAGAATATCTTTTTTATGAAAAGTAATCCTTGAACAAAGAAGTTCCAATAAAATGTAGAATTCTTCCTCTACAACAGGAAAAAATGAACAAGGTATATGCATAGGGAAGGAATGTTCATACCATGCTATGCATACAATCAAAAGGATGAACTGGGTTATAAATTTACGGCAAATTTTATTTCTAAGAAGTCATTATTAAAATTCATATGCAGTTTCTAAGTACATATTGTTTAGTAAACTTAAAATCCACAATGTCAACAACAGCCGCAACACTTCACATACATCCGGTTGTCACATCAATATTTTGCAGGTGCAGTTACAGTTGCAAATCTCATCAAATAGCATAGAAATAAGAAAACTTCTTTGAATGACGTCATACAACAAGAATTTCTCTAGGAATCATTAAAAAAAAAATCCCATTAAAGAAACCTTTTGTACTTATTAAACCGTACAGAGAATAAACCTAGACATAATGCTAACAGCAACATTTTATGCAGAATTTTTGGTTTATAATCACAAAAGTATTTTCAAGTGATTACATTTTTCAGTATAGTTGTTAGCGCATCAGTCTACCACTCTGGTGGATTACGGAAAGAATCCGGGGTAAGTCATAGATGTAAAAGGCAGATGCAGTGGTGGGTCTTGAGTAATAAAAGTGAGGGGGCCTGAATTAACAATGGTATGTACTTTTTAAGGGGTGGGTTGAGTGCAAATTTAAAAATACATGAATTCCATTCAATTAAATAAATGTTATTTAAAAGCACATACACAAGAAAAATTCAATAAATTATTCAAAAAATTTAATTAAAATATGTACTATAATAAAACGAATGATTCTTACAAATATCAGCAATTCGTTTGAACCAATGACTTTTAAGAATTAAAAATGAAGCGAGGAAAAGAAGTGAAATTTTCAGAAAAAGTGTTGTATGGGTTTTAAATAATTAGTTTAAACATAAAATTAATGCATATTGATTCATTAATACTTCTCAGTTCAAAATTTCATTGCTCAACAGATAAATATTTTCAATCTTATATTTTTAATTCTTTATAATTTTGGTTGTCTATAGTTAAGAGCCCTTTTGTCACTTATAGAATCTACCAGAAAAAATTCGTTAATTGCTATAATTACAAATGGATATTTCAGACAATTGAATGATTTAAAGATAGTTAATATTGCAGTTCAAGATGTTGCAGCAGTGGACAAGATTTAAAAAAAAATTCAATTCAACAAAATTCTTCGTAAGATGAAAATTTGATTTAAAAATGAAATAAATAAATCCCATTCACAATTTTATCAATGCTCTAGTCTAAATTTTAAATAAAGTGGGACTAAGGGATTGATGATAGTACTCATTGGAATAAAATGTGGATCTAGCGTTTGTTTTTTGGAGGGGATAGAAAAGCTTTCAAAATTAAGATTGCTAATATATCTTATTTGTAAATATTAGGTCACGAAGAAGCTTTTTTTCACCCTAATATTTTTACTTCAAATGATTTTAAATCAAATGGAAACAAGTTCATTCAGCATCAAATCCTATTAAGTAATTTAAAATTATTATTCTATTTCGTTAAGGTATACATATACAATTGAGATGATTTTCTTTAATTTTTAGATTACAATTTCAAACTTTTTGGCAGTACATCAGAATTAAAAATTATGCATTTTTATATATAAACTTTTTTTTCCCGTCAATTTTTTAATCAGCTAATTGCAATTAAAGTGACTAATTAGGACATTATTAGAACATACATAAATAAACTTGTAATTAACTTAGAGGTATTATTTTTATTGCAAATAAGAGATATTATATTGACTCATGTTTCTATGGAGAATTTTGAATTTGGCTTCAATATTTATTTAATTATAAGTTTTTAAATAAAAAATTTGAAAATATACATAGTTTTTAACAAAAAATTAAGATTAAAATATGCATAAAAAATTTGTTTGTAACAATATATATCAGATTCTCCTTAGAAAACACATTCGCAACTATCGTCTACAAGACAAAATTAGAATTTTCTCAATCGGACCATTTATTATGAAGTTATGACCTTTGGCGTAAAGTCATATAACACCAAAATGTCATTCTTCGGAAAACGCGTTTAAAGTTTACTACACTAATGAACGTGATACAAAACAGGTTCACAAAACCTACTGTAAATTAAAAAGTAATTTGATTCTCAGAAAGAAAATGGTATCATTTTAATGGTAGTGAATTCGGGAATATTTTAAAACCAAAAACGCAGACTTGAGTCAAATTTCGCGATTCCTAATGTATATGTATACCTTAATACGCTTAAATAATTGAATATATTTCTATCATAAATATATATGACTAACATAAAATGTTATTTAAATAATGTATTTTAGTTTTGGAAGAAAATAAAATCGGCAAAACCTTTAAGAGGACTAAAACGAAGCTTCGATATTTAAATAATAATATACTTGGAATATTTTGCTTTGGGGATGGCAAATACATTTATATGGATTAAATATGAATTAAATAATGTTTAAGAAAAAAAGAAAAAAAAAATGTTTTTTGCTACTCGATAAAATGAGGTTTCATTGCTATGTTGAAATATAAAAAGATGCTGAAGGTTTAGTGGGGGGGGGGGGGGGTAATGTCTGCATACTCAGAAGCGGATTTAGACGTCAGTCAAGCTAAGAGGAAAGGTTGCTAGGATCAGCAACATAGTTGTCTATTATAGCAGAGATGGTAAATTAGGATGGGAAGGGGAGAAGAGCTCAATTTTTCTTGCTGTATAACTCATATACCTAATCACCTCTAAAATCAAATGAATTAAAAAGAAAAATTGTACTTTTATAATAATTAAGATTTAAAAAAAAACAAAAACAAAAAAAAAAAAAACATAACCAATTGAGCTTATCCATTCGAAGAGACGACCTGTGATCATCCGAACAAAATGCGTCTTTAAATATTTTTTGAAAAATAACGATTCTTTTAAAATATATTTATTGAGAAAAGCTTGCGCTTATATTTGAA
>OZ021727.1:86117446-86167446 GCA_963978545.1 Linyphia triangularis | reverse complement strand
CTGGCAAGGATAATGCGACTAAAAAAAAAAAAAAAAACACGCTTTCTATTAAAGAGTGTTTTTTTAGTTTTTTTAAACTATTAATTATTCAATTGTGAAACGTGAATGAAATTCCCTATTAATCCGGCCAGTAGTCATATGCTTGTCTTAATGATTAACTCATGCATGTCTCAGTACAAGTCATATTAAGGTGAAACCTCATTAATTCGGTTATGGCCCCTTAGATCGTGTCCACATTTACATTGAAAACTGTGGTATTTCTAGAGTTAATCCTTGCAATCCTGAGTTCCGACCAGATGAAAGGAACTAGACTGAGAGGCGACTGCAATTTTTGGACCCCATCGAACATCATTCTGATTTTTTTATAGAAATTAGAGAAAAGTGAGTAGATTACGAATCCACTGGTCTGCCGTGGCAAAAATGGCAGAAACTGGTCAAAAATCGACTTTTGATAAGTTGAACTAAATCCAATTGCCAAATGAGCCATAACTTGCCAAATAATGAGCATTTTTTTTTATTTGGTAACCCTCACTCTTTAATTTTCAATTAAGAAGGTTGCAGACGATTCGGATGTGTGGTTATGGCATACTTACATTTTTCAAAAATGAGCCAATTGGCAATAAACATTACGCCAATGATGACGTAACTGGTGCCGCCAATTTGGCTTACTTTTAAAAGATACACATTTTCCAAGCCAGAGATCAGAAATCGTTTGCGCTCTTTCTCATTGAAAATCAAAATGCAGTGGGTTGCCAGACGAAAAAGTTTTTTTTTTTGGCAAGTTATGACATATTTGGCAATCGGACTTTAGTTCAATACATTCCAAGTCGATTTTTGATCAGTTTCGGCCATTTTTCAAATGGCAGACCAGTGGATTCCTATTCTACTCACTTTTCTCCAATCTCTCTAAAAAATTCAGAAAGATGTTCGATGAGGTCCAAAAATTGCAGTCGCCTCTCGGACTAAACGCTTTAACATTAGATCAAAACCAATCGGTGGCTCGTCCATCATTATTATATGATAAATCTGTATAACTTTTTGCTGGTAGTATAACCGTAGTGGGTTACGTAGTAACGTTTCAAATGTCTGCCTTATCAACTGTCGATGATAGGTTCTGTGACTTCTGGGGTTGTAACGGGTAACGGGACACCAGGGTTCGTTTCCGGAGAATGTTGCTTGGTTGGAGTTTAACGGCGCAAGGGCAACACAAGCTAATCCTTGCGATAATGCGACACACTTATTGAATTATTGTATTGTCATAGGTCCTTGATAACAGTGCAAAATTTCAAATTAATTCAGAGTTTTGAAGTGGTTGAAAATCGAGTTCAAGATTTTTGCTAATATTTAAACAAAAATATAGGACCAAAGATTGTGTGTAGTTTAGGCTGGGGGGAGGGGAGGGAAGTGCCTCGCAGCGCCCTCTCCCCTTATGGGTGTCTTTGTTGAGAGAAACTTCAATGCAGAGGACACAAATTATCACAATCACCATCTTGTCTACTTATTTTAGAAATCGAGAGGCTACACGCTGGTAATCGAACTTAGTGCCCCTTTAATGATAAAAATCTCTCTGCTGAGGAATTCATTTTATTTCCGTTTTTCCTATAATATCTTTACCATAAGTAAATGAATAGCAACTCTAATATCCCAATCACACTCCTTTGTCGAACACAGACTGAAATTGGTCAAACCCGATGTGGGACGTTGTAAACCGGCCGTTGGAAGCGATATTGACCAATTTCGCCCAATCCTCGATAAAATATATTCGAAGTTTTTAATTGTGGAAAATTGTGGAATTGTGTGTGTTTTCCAAAATTGAAATTTTTTATTCCTAATAAAAGGACGGAGGACAAAAATATATTTTGTGTTTTTGCCATGTTTATTGTTTAAAAATAAATCTTATATTTTGGAACGATGTTCGAGTTTCATCCAGAATTGGCAAATCTTCCAAATCCGTGGTCAGCGGCAGAATTATTTTAAGGGAGGTACATATAGCACCTAACCTAAGGAGGTGCCAAGGCATTAATTTTTTTGTTTTAGACCTGATATTTCAAGTGCATATCTTAACGAAATTTTAATTAATTGCTATGTATATCTTCTTCTTTTTCTTCTTATCAAGGACTATGGCGACTAAGGCACCTCGGCTTGAGCATTTTGTACCAACCCCATATCCCGTACAGATCGGTAGTGGGCAGTACTGCACAGGATGTAAGAGCACACTCGCAAGAGGGAGTGCGCAAGTCTACCTATAGCCGCCGAAGAGTTCATTTCTACCTCTTTCGGTAGCTATCCGGTAGATGGCAGTACTACCGACAGTATGTGGAACTTCTTAATTTAGAGGCATCACCAAGCAGAAGATTCCACCAGAAGACTTGGCTTTGCCACCCCCAGAGGTATTGATTTGTACGGGAACTTGGAGGACTTTGCGACCATGACTGATTTAACGTGCTCCAGTCACCATTAGCGAACACGGCGGTCTTTAGTCGGCCCCAGGCCCGAACTCGCAACCTCAGGGTTCGCAACCTTCTAGTTGCGAGAACGATACTCTCCCGACTGGGCTACGCGGCCCTGCTATGTATATACTTTGTTATACTTATATTTCTGGTGAATCATACAACTTTTCATCACATTATTTTTAATTTTCCAAATCCAGGAGAGTGCAAGTGCACCCCCTTGCTCCTTCCTGACGGCACCCACGTTCAGAACTCCAATTTCTGACATTGGCCAACACCAAATCCGTTGGCCAGTACTGGTTCGACACTGGCCAATCCCGATGTGTACGGTTGTAGATTGGCCAATCTCACTCAGTGCTGGGTAAAATATACTGGGAGTTTTGAATTGTCGATGCAGAGTTTTTAAAATTGAAATATAGTGTTATAAGAAAGGAAGAAGGAGTAAAAAACATGTAGTTTTACTTTCAATTACCCATATGCAGTGGTGTAGTGTAAAATAAAAAGGTGTGGGAACGCTAAGTAGTGTCGCTATGTAAAAGTATACTTTTTTTCTTTGGGAGGAGGGGAATGTGAAAATGACTACAAAGAATAAATAATATTATAAATAATAGTATTTAAACTAATTTTTAAACTATTAAGTTATATGGATTTTAAAACAATTTGCCTTAGACAACCTATTTTAACAGATCATTTGACACGTTATAAATGGATTATAACACATGTTCAAACATATTATTGACACAAATTTTAAACAGATTTTTTACAACAATTTTTAAACTGATTATCTACAACACATTTTAAACAGATTATTTACGTGATTTTTTTTTAACAATTCCCATTCAGAAAAAATTTCTACAAGAGATTGAGTTTCGATTCAGACACTCCTGAAATCTGTTTTCAAAATGAATTTAAAAATATTGCGATCGCTGCAGATGTCGATTGAGAGTTTCATGGTTTTTCTCTTTCTAGAGATGAAAATATAAAGAAGTTCTTGCTTAATAGACCCTTCCTTTCCTTTTCAAAATTTGCTTCATTAATAAAATGAAATTAGCAACTAGAAGCGTGTTAACTAGAGTATGTGTTTTTCAAATACTTGAACTTTCCTGCTCAGCTCTGAAATTGTGGATCAAAACGAAAGCATAATTCTCTGGAAAGAACTTTTTCGTTTCCTTACTCGATTTTGCTTTTATTGTCAAGTAAAGAAAAAAAATGTGAAATACAAACTTAAAATTTTTTTAGGTGTGGGAACGCCGTTCCCCTTTTCAAAAAGGTAAAGGATCGTCGTTCCCAAGCGTTCCCGCTCCACTACACCCCTGCCCATATGTATACTTAGGGTAATGAAAGTAGAGCTTTCGGTAAAAAAAAAATATTTTTTTTTTTAGCATTTCTCTACGTTTTGGAACAAAAAACGATCGTTGATGAGGTATGCTCGTGGAAAGAGAACTCTGTGTTAAAGACATTCGACAACTTTTTACGCTAAAACCTTTTTAAGGGAATTTCGGAGATGGGGGGGGGGGGGGGGATGCTTAGAACACCTTAAGAGACATACCACAGCGATTTTTATCAAAATCGTTAGAGCTGTTCTTTAGCAATCATTGAAAAACATGATTTTTTCAATGGCAGCTACCTTACGCGCACACGCGATTTTGACGAAAACCTTAATGGTAGATCCCATGGCCGCCACTAACCCTCATACCAAATTTGAATATCGTAGGTTAATTTATTCTGGAGTTTTGCTGACCACATACACACACAGACATAAATTTTTTCTAGATCACTTTTTTGAAATCAGGATGTTCCAAAACGTGGAGAAATGCAAAAAATAATAATAATTTTTTTTTTTTTTTTGAATGAATGCTATACTTTCATTACCCTATGTATACATATGGGTAATCTATATAAATAAAACTGACTTTCTGTCACACGGATTTGGGGACCGTTTCACGTAAAAACTACCTAACGGATTAGGATGAAATTTGGTATATCGCTTAATTAAACGACCAGGAGTAAAACAGGAGATATATTTTTAATTTTAATTGAGTTTTAAAATTTCCGAAATAATTTTTTTTGGTGTTTTTAAACAGACACAATTTAGTATTTCCTGAATGGCAACTGAATGACAATCTTCGTTTGGTTTGTTTTGAAAATCGCAAATGATATTCTACATTCACAATGCCTAGAAAAAAACGCCCATCATTAAGCAAAATCGACAAAAAAGTTTTTCAAATACGTTTAAAGAGGAACGAATTACAAAAGGACAACCAAGAAGCTTCGACTTCGCGGCAGCCGGACATTTCCCCAGAGGAGAGATTAGCGTCGCAACGGCGACGCCAGGAGTCTGTAAGGAGTAGAGAAACATCAGAGAGGCGTGCCGTTCGTTTAGAAGCCGATCGGCTAAGACATGCCGAACTAAACGAACAAAGAATGAATTTACAATGGGGTGATAAACTTTTATATGACTTTTATTTAGTACCAAAAGCTGAGTTTATCCGTCAACGACGGGCCACGCAGCTAGTTGAAACTAAAAAGTGATCTAGAAAAAAAATGTCTGTCTGTGTGAATGTGGTCAGCAAAATTTCCGAACAAATGACTTATGATATTCAAAATTGGTTTGAGGGTTGGTGATGGTCCAAGGACCTACCATTAAGATTTTAGTCAAAATCGCGCTTGAGCATAGGGTAGTTGCCATTGAAAAAAAATCTTGTTTTTCAGTAATTGCTAAAAACGGCTCTAACGATTTTGTTCAAAATCTCTGTGGTAATGCCTCTTAAGGTGTTCTAAACATCCCCCCCCCCCAAAAAAAAAAAATTCCCGTAAAAATGCTTTAATGGCGTAAAAAATTTAAAAACGGATGTCTTTAACACAGAGTTCTCTTTCCTTGAGCATACCTCATCAACGATCGTATTTTCTTCTTATAGACTGAGAGGCGACTGCAATTTTTGGACCCCATCGAACATCATTCTGATTTTTTTATAGAAATTAGAGAAAAGTGAGTAGATTACGAATCCACTGGTCTGCCGTGGCAAAAATGGCCGAAACTGGTCAAAAATCGACTTTTAATAAGTTGAACTAAATCCAATTGCCAAATGAGCCATAACTTGCCAAATAATGAGCATTTTTTTTTATTTGGTAACCCTCACTCTTTAATTTTCAATTAAGAAGGTTGCAGACGATTCAGATATCTGGCGACGGTCTACTTGCATCTATTAAAAGGGAGCCAAGTTGGCAATAAACATTACGTCACGGATGACGTAACTGATGTCGCCAATTTGGCTTACTTTTAAAAGATACATATTTTCCAAGCCAGAGATCAAAAATCGTTTGCGCTTTTTCTCATTAAAAATCAAAATGCAGGGTTGCCAGACGGAAAAGTTTGTTCTCTTTTTGGCAAGTTATGACATATTTGGCAATCGGATTTTAGTTCAACTCAATCCAAGTCGATTTTTGATCAGTTTCGGCCATTTTTGCCACGGCAGACCAGTGGATTCCTAATCTACTCACTTTTCTCCAATCTCTATAAAAAATTCAGAATGATGTTCGATGGGGTCCAAAAATTGCAGTCGCCTCTCGGACTATTAGTGTAGTTTCACTTACAGGAAAGGATAATGTAAGATTTATCGATAAGTATATCGCAAAAATCTTCATTTTAACGGTTATTATTATATATATATATTTTTAGTCCCATTCAAGAATTATCACATAAAATTTCGCCAAACTGTCCATTTTTACTAAATGAAGGGAGAGTGAAAATATTTATACTTTGGATGACACAAATTCATGTCAGTATTATAGTGTAATTGAAAATTGCGCGATGTTCCACACCCCTAGTTGATGGTTTTGATACGTTATTTTTTTGAAAAGTCGTGTATTTTGGAACGATGTTTGAGAATCGGCATGGATTAGCCAGTCTGGCCCAGAATCTCTGTGTCCAACATTGGCCAATACCGCAATCCTAACTGGATACTGCAGAGCTACCTGGGATTACATCCAACTTTGTCCCAAGCAACTCTTCGTACACCAGCTTGTTAAAACACAATGGACAATTTCCGCATGTTTGAAATTAGTTTATATTTATGAAGAATTTCTTTCTGATTCCAAATATTCAAACAAAAGTTCTTAAAAAAAAAAAATTAGTTATTTAAATATTAAGGAAATAAAATGCCCCGAAACCAGTCCGATCAAAACACTCCGCTATGGCTGTGACGTCATGACGTTCTGTATGGTTATCGTGAGGTCTCTGCCAAACAGTTGGCGTTGGTTTTTGGTTGACAGTTACCATATCCCGTACAGGTTGGCGCGATTTGCGAGAAACTTGCAAAACTGGTTTCCGCTGCTGCGTTTCAAGCCAAGTCGTTTCAGATCAATGGACAATTCCCGCATTTTTTAAATTTTTTTTATTCAATTCTAAATGTTTCGAAAAGACCACAAACGTAAAAATTTCTGCTCAATGCGCTTTTAAAAAAAAAAAAAAAAAAAAATTAGCGATCAAAATGACCTTGTTAGAGGTTGGCGAGAAAACGACTCATTTCGTTGGCATTGAACGTGATGTAAAGAGATCTATAACATAATGGCTTGAAATGCAGCAGTGGAAACCAGATTTGCAAGTTTCTCGCAAATCACGCCAACCTGTACGGAATGTGGTAATGATCTACCTACGCCAACTTTTTTAAAGATAACTATTTGGCAGAAACCTCACGATAACCATAGAAACGCAGGGTTACGTCACGAATTTTGTTGAATGTTTCGATCGGACTGGTTTTGGCTGGGTTTTGGGGCATTTTCTTTCCTTAATATTTAAATAACTAATTTTTTTTAAAGAAGTTTTGTTTATATATTTGGAATGAGAAAGAAATTCTTCATAAATATGTACTAATTTCACTCGTTTTTAAAAAATGCGGGAATTGTCCATTGCCGTCGCATTCAATTCGAGCCGAATGAATCGTTTTCTCGCCCAAGTCTAACAGATGAACTTAGGTTGCAAATTAAAAAAAAAGAAAAGAGAAGTGAACAGAAATTTTTGTGTTCATGACCTTTTTGAAACATATAGAATTAAAAAAAAAATGCGGGAATTGTTCATAGTGTTAAATAATAATAATAATATTATTATTATTATTATTATTATTAATAATAATATTATTATTATTATTATTAATAATAATATAATAATAATATAATAATAATATAATAATATAATAATAATATAATAATAATATAATAATAATAATAATAATAATAATAATATTATTATTGGTTGGTTGTTTTCAGATTATCTGGCGCCGTCAGCAACACGAGGGCTATAAGGCACAGAAACATTCGTCATTAGACAAGCCAACATACATTTACAAACACCCATGCCTAACACGGGACTCGAACCCGCAACCTCGCGGTTTAGAAGCTAGCAAGCTAACCACTACACCGTTTGGTCGGCTATTATTATTATTATAAATAATAATAATAATAATAATAATATTATTATTATTATAATTATTATTATTATTATTGTTATTATTATTATCATTATTTATATTATTATTATTATTTATATTATTATTATTATTAATATTATTATTAATAATATTATTATTATTAATAATATTATTATTATTATTAATATTATTATTGATAATATTATTATTATTATTAATAATATTATTGATAATATTATTATTATTATTAATAATATTATTATTATTATTATTATTATTAATATTATTATTATTATTAATATTATTATTATTATTATTATTATTATAATTATTATTATTATTATTAATATTAATAATATTATTATTATTAATATTATTATTATTATTATTAATATTATTATTATTATTATTAATATTATTATTATTATTATTATTATTATTATTATTATTATTATTATTATTATTATTATTATTATTATTTATATTATTATTATTAATATTATTATTAATAATATTATTATTATTATTAATATTATTATTAATAATATTATTATTATTGTTATTAATATTATTATTAATAATATTATTATTATTATTAATAATATTATTATTATTATTAATAATATTATTATTAATAATAATATTATTATTATTATTATTAATAATATTAATATTATTAATAATCTCTTATCCCCAGTTTGTTACATAATAATAAACTCTGAAGGAGAGGGGGAGAAAAGAAAGGACGGAGCCCCCAAACCGTGGTTATTCATAGAATCCACACAAACAGAAATCTTTAACATTCTCCCAACCCCACAGTCGCCCAACCGTTGTTTTGACACCATAATCCATTAAGTTCTGCTTCCAAACCTTGGAGGGTCGAACAGAGAGAGACGTTTCTGCTGTTGCCACCTGAGCGAGAGAAATGCTGTGGGTGGCATTGACGTCAGTGAAACGCACAGGACGTGAAATGTTTCATCTTATTCTGGCAGATTTATTTTGATATTGGGTCTTCAAACCTGCCGTGGGCATCAACCCCTTCTTCTGTGGCATTCACAAGTGCGAAAGAAGCATTTTTTTTTATTAACACGCTTTTATTAGTTTCACCTGTATGTTTGCTTGTAACCGACTCTTTTGGGCTCGATTTTGGCCTACTTTGAGCGATCAGATTTGATTCAAACTTTGTACACTTGTCAAAGACCGATGACAATACAATAATTTAATAAGTTTGTCGCTTTATTACAAGGATTAGCTCGTGTTGCCCTGGCGCTGTTAAATTCCAACCAATCAACCTTGTCCGGAATCGAACCCTGGTGTGCCGTTACCCGTTACAGTCCCAGTAATCACAGAACCTATAATCGAAATTGATAAGGTAGACATTTGAAAGATTTGTCGTGGGAACGACGGTTATACAAAGCGTGTTTTTGTAGTCGCATTATCCTTACCAGGATCTTCAGGATTACTGATTTTTCATATTCAGAGACACGCTAGTGTTTTGTGCCAAGTAATACGGCGTGTACTAAGGCATACACATGACTTAAATTTGAGACAAGCATGTGACTATTGGCAGGAACAACTGAAGAGTTTTGTACACTTAACTAAATTTTTTTTATAGTTTTCAGAAAAAATAATTTATAATTTAAAAAACTAAAAAACACGCTTTAATAGAAAACCAAACTAAAAAGTAGAAAATAATTTAAAGTTTAAAAAACTAAAAAACACGCTTTAATAGAAAAGTGAACCAAAAAGTAAAAAATAATTTTAAACAAGTTTGAAATAAGAATAGAGTGATTAACAAAACATATTTATTTTATGGTAAAAAAGCGTGGGTTGCTTGATGTCAATTGTTGTAAATATTTAATGACAGATATTGGTAAAAGTAGAGCCATTATGAAAATATCTTAAAAAGCATCCGAAGCTTTTTTACGATAAAATAAATATTTCTTGTTAATCACTCTATTCTTATTTCAAACTTATTTAAAATTATTTTCTATTTTTAAGTTCACTTTTCTATTAAAGCGTGTTTTTTAGTTTTTTAAACTATTAATTATTTGGTATCAGAAACACCTATTCCATTTGGTAGCATGAAAAATCCAACACAAAATATTTTTTATACATACGGCCAGGACAGTAGACAGGGAAGAGGAGGGGGGGGGGGGGGACCCAACTGGACACCCCTCCTCCAACCGAAATTGTGTCAAATCTTGTTTCCCCATTTTCCCTTCTTTTTTTTTTGTGTGTGACTTGTTAAAATTATTTACATTAAAAATTATTCAGGTCATAGATGCAATATGGGTTTGAGTCTCTTGATTCTGAAAAAACTACAAATGAAATATCTGCTTTAGTTTGTTAAATAAATCATCGACCATAACACTCCCTCCCCTTCGAACCCCCCCCCCCCCGGCTACGGGCTTGTATATTGTCTTGACCATGGATGCCATCAGGATTATTTGCAAAGTGGGCACATCGCTCAGCTCGCATATAAGGCAGTGCAGGTTTTTTTTTTTTTTTTATACATTTATTTTAGTTTTAAATTTGCAATTTAAATCCAAATTATATATCTTTATTCCCAGCGCATTTTAATGTGTTTCTTCACTCGATTTTTAATTTTCAAAAGCAGGGAGGTGGAGGGGGGGGGGGGTGCAAAAGTACATCATTTACACCCTTTTCAGTGGCTCTTATGGCCTTGACCTAAATAAATACCTAATTTCAACAAGGGACTATCTGCCCAATACAACTTTCTTAAGAGACCCGTTTCTGGCTATTCACTGATTGGTTGTTTTCAGATTATCTGGCGCAGTCAGCAACACGAGGGCTATAATGCACCGAAACATTCGTCATTAGACAAGCCAACATACATTTACAAACACCCATGCCTAACACGGGACTCGGAACCCGCAACCTCGTGGTCTGGAAGCTAGCACGCTAACCACTATACCGTTTGGTCGACGTCTATTCACTGAACATTGATATGGCTCTACAGTATCTTCAATACGAACACTCCCCAAGAGGGGTAACAAGAGTATTATTTTAGATTTAGGGTACGAGGCACCTGGATTTCCAAGATTCATTACTTCGACTTCCTTCATCAACTTTTATTCGAAGATGGGAGATACAGTCTTACATAGTTAATTATAATGGATTGTTTGCTATATTTTGAAACAAAATACAACATCAGTGGAAAAGCATAGAAACAAAACACGCAAAACATAATAGTCCGAGAGGCGACTGCATATTTTGGACCCCATCGAACATCATTCTGAATTTTTTTATAGATATTGGAGAAAAGTGAGTAGATTACGAATCCACTGGTCTGCCGTGGCAAAAATGGTCGAAACTGATCAAAAATCGACTTGGAATGAGTTGAACTAAAATCCGATTGCCAAATATATCATAACTTGCCAAAAAGAGAACAAACTTTTTCGTCTGGCAACCCACTGCATTTTGATTTTCAATGAGAAAGAGCGCAAACGATTTCTGATCTCTGGCTTGGAAAATTTGTATCTTTTAAAAGTAAGCCAAATTGGCGACATCAGCTACGTCATCCGTGACGTAATGTTTATTGCCAACTTGGCTCCCATTTAATAGATGCAAGTAGACCGTCGCCAGATATCTGAATCGTCTGCAACCTTCTTAATTGATAATTAAAGAGTGAGGGTTACCAAATTAAAAAAAATGTTCATTATTAGGCAAGTTATGGTTCATTTGGCAATTGGATTTAGTTCAACTTATTAAAAGTCGATATTTGACCAGTTTCGGTCATTTTTGCCACGGCAGACCAGTGGATTCGTAATCTACTCACTTTTCTTTAATTTCTATAAAAAAAAAAAATCAGAATGATGTTCGATGGGGTCCAAAAATTGCAGTCGCCTCTCAGTCTATAAAACAATGTGAAATAACAATCCCAAAATTGACTTATTTTATTTTTGAGTACTGAGTCCCCTTTGGATTTTAAAGATTCAATACTTCGTTTGCTTTTTATCAACATTTTTTCGAAGGCAGGAGGTATTTTAGTCTTACATAGTTAATGTAGTTAATTGTTTGCTACTGTATACATTTATAGAACAATTTCGTTAAATGATTAAAATAGCAAATATTTTTTGGGGAAAAATTTGAGTCAAAAGCTTATTTCAAATTAAAATTATCGTTTGGTAATTTCAAATTTAGTATTCTTTCAAAACGGCACTTGTAAGGAAGCCGTAGATCGGAGGATACGTTTTTGCTATTTCCGAAGAAATTTTTTTCTTTTTCCTCAATTAAAAACCGTTGTGAAATACGTGGTGTAAAAATGTCAATGCTAATTAAGCAATATTGTTAATCAGAAATAGAAAACCAGTCAATCAGAACTTCTACATAGAAAAAAAGACACCAAATGATCGAAAAAGGTTAGTTCTGCTTTAAATGTTGCTAAAGTGAAATCATTAGTAACAAGAGAAAATCCGCCAATTTATAAATTAATTGAAAAGTCTTTAAATACATCTGCAGCATTAATATACAAAATAATAAAACAAAAAGCTAAAAAGCATGTCCATCGTTTTTTCTTAAGGCGTGTGGTTTAACGCAAGACATATTGAAGAAGTTATTAAGTACAGCGTTATCCACAACGCGGCCCGATTTTGCTGTGTCTTCCCGGCCTCACAGAAGAAGGGGGGGGGGGGGGAGAATAAATACTGGGACAACTTAACTGAATAGCATTTGGACAATTGATTAAGATTGACTGTAACAAATACCGCGACAAATAGTGACTCTTTCATAATAGACTGAGAGGCGACTGCAATTTTTGGACCCCATCGAATATCATTTTGAATTTTTTATAGAAGTTGGAGAAAAGTGAGTAGATTACTAATCCACTGGTCTGCCGTGGCAAAAATGGCCGAAACTGTTCAAAAATCGACTTTTAATAAGTTGAACTAAATTCAATTGCCAACTGCGCCATAACTTACCAAATAATGAGCATTTTTTTTTATTTGGTAACCATCACTCTTTAATTTTCAATTAAGAAGGTTGCAGACTATTCGGATGTGTGGCTATGGCTTACCTGCATCTATCACAAATGAGCTAAATTAGCAATAAACATTACGTCACTGATGACATAACTGATGTCGCCAATTTGGTTTACTTTTAAAAGATACCAAGTTTTCCGAGCCAGAGATCAGAAATCGTTTGCTCTTTTTCTCATTGAAAATCAAAATGCAGTGGGTTGCCAGACGAAAAAAGTTTGTTCTCTTTTTGGCAAGTTATGACATATTTGGCAATCGGATTTTAGTTCAACTCGTTTCGAGTCGATTTTTGATCATTTTCGGCCATTTTTGCCACGGCAGACCAGTGGATTCGTAATCTACTCACTTTTCCCCAATTTCTATAAGAAATTCAGAATGATGTTCGATAGGGTTCAAACAATGCAGTAGCGTCTCGGACCATAAAATAAACTGAACGATTTCGACCTTCATCGTCTCACAATTGGTATCAACTAAACAGGATGTCTGGAAGTAGTTTAAATACTTTTATCAAAAGTTAGGCCAACTCGTAATGTTACTTTAGAAAGAAAGATTCACTTCTTTTTTTTTAGACTTTTATGCCCAGATAGTAAAAATTGCTATTGTTTAATTACTTAAAAAATTATCAAATATCAATTGTAATTTTTATTAAGATAAGAAGAATGTCAATAAAGTTTTTTCATTTACAAAAATTCTATATATTGCTAAATCGATAATAATTAATCATACATATTGTTGTACAAATTGTCTGTATATAGTCTACGGTTTAATAGAACGATTCTGAATCATCTCTCTTTGTTCGTTTCCAAGAACCAGCAAGATTGGGATCAGAAACTTCCACTGTTCCTTTTGGCCTACAGAAGTGCTACTCACGAGACCACCGGATATACACCATCTCAAATGATTTTCGGAAGAGACCTTAGACTACCCTGCGACCTCCTCTTTGGACGACCACCGGACACCCCTTCCTCGCCTGTCCAGTATCTAGATGATCTCCAGGCACGTTTGGAAGCCGTACATCGGTTCGCCAGAGAAAGAATCAACATCATGACGGAGCGCATGAAGCCAAGGCCACGGATCGTTCATTCCAGGAAGGTGACAAGGTGTGGTTATGGAATCCTAAACGTCGGAAAGGACTCTCCCCTAAGCTCCAGACGAACTGGGAAGGGCCGTATGTGGTCCTTAAGAAGATCAACGACGTCGTGGTAAGGATTCAACGGACACCCTCCTGTAAACCTAGAGTTGTACATCACAATAGGCTAGCCCCATATTATGATAGAAGTGATTGAATGACCTTTCCTCTTAAGGACTTCACTGCCCGGGACGTGCAGTCTTTAAGAAGGGGGAAATGTTGCACAAATTGTCTGTATATATATTGTAAATAGTGACGTATTATTTTAAAACTCTATTGTAATTTATTTTCACGTATTTTATTTATCAGCAGCGATTTTACAGGTTAGAAAAAGGTGGCAACACCTAAGCAACCGAGAAATTTCCAGATGTTTCTTTACCGACGAATTGGCTGGACATTTCGCGAATGTTCTCTCGCGCCAAGTATAAATAAGACTGGAGATCGGGAAAGTTTTGACTTCGGACTTTGATGAAAACTGATCGCTTTGTTTACTGGAAAAGAGCTTGTATAATCGCTGTATTCGAAGTTGTTTTTTCTGAAGCTTGTGTTGAAGCTTGAGAGTGACTGTTGCCTTTGAATAAATTTTGTGAGTTTTCTGAAGTGAATAAATAGTAGTTTTTATTTAAAAAAAATGTGTCATCATTGCCTCAGCGGAAAAATTCATAACATTCATAATGGTATATCCTGCCCCGCAAAACACTCCAACATAAGTCCTACGTCCCGCTTCTAAAAGTTAATGGCAAACGCTGATTTAGCAGGATGTAAATGGAAAATCATTATTACTAAATGACTGTAACGTAAAAATATCTATGTACTATCACAAACGTGGAGAAAACGATGTCACAACCATCGATATAGATAAACAACTGGATAGACTGCTCCATTGTCAATGCCAAGAGAAAAACGCGCCGGGGATTGCGAAGCTGGTGGGAAGATTAGCCAATCACAGTTCACTTTTATAGTTGGATGGAAATACGAAAAACCTTGTAAAATGCTAGAGTATATATTTTTTGACACATTATTACTAATTAATGTCTACTATTGACATTTCTGCTGTGTACAACCCAAAATTTTATTTTCAATTCTCAGCAATCCGTATTTCTTATCCCACCAACGGCATCTGGCAACGGCTTCATTTCCCCAGCGTTAAGCAGTCTATCCAGTTGTTTATTTATATCGATGGTCACAACTTGGAAGAACAAGAAAGTTTCCGGAAGGTTTTGTGATCCTTGACAATGGGAAATTAAAAATAAAAATACAAGCAGAAAAAAATGTTAACATCTACTCACATCATACCACCTGGCTAATCCTTTACGTCTAACATTCACCGAAGAAATTCCGTTTCTTTATCTTAAGGGGGTCCAGTACCGAAATTTCTTTAAAAATCCCAATTTTTTTTTCTGATTTTAAAATATAGTTCATACATTCCTGAAGAGAATGATGTTTTTATCTTATTCCTCCGGTGATTAGAACGCCACAAAATTACCTGTGATTTAAACATCACTAATGGGCGTAAGACCTTGAAGCGTCTGCTTAAAGTGCGTTTTTCGAGCACTAGTGTTTTTCACAGATGTTGCATATTCAAATCGATATATTTCCAGAACCATTAACAATTGGCTATTAAAATTTTTGGAGCATTTAATTTATATAGTTTCTTCACAGAATTGTCTTCACAGAATTTTATTTTTTTAATTCTGTTTTAAAATATAACATTTAGCGTAAAAGATAACATAAAAAAAAAGCAAAAATTTCAATATTTTAACTTTGAGAATTTTTTAATTTTTTTTTTAATTCACCTATCAAAATTCTGTGAAGACAAAATTTTCTTTATATAATTATGTATTACAGAAAGCTTTCACTTTGAAAATATTTTTATTTTTTATTGACTTATATCAAAATACGCAAACATCAATTATTATGGATTTTTCTTGGTTTTTAAATTTTTTTTAAATAACTAAACACAATATTTAAAAAAACATTTTCTCAAAGATATATAAATAGTATCCCATACATAAAATAAATTTTTGACATAAAAATGTACATAAATAAAGTTGTTTTTATTTTCGGTACCGGACTCCCTTAAGGATTTTAAAGGAGTAAAAACTGCATCAAGGCAAAGCCACCAGGCATACTTTGAAAAGTATGCCTGGTGGCTTTGCATTCCTTGTGAAATTGAAAACCGACGCAGATATTGCTTATATACTAGAGGTCGGCGATATATCGATACGACGATAATTTTATCGATATTTTTTTTTAAAAATATCGATTATAAAAATATAGGGACAAGTCACCGATATATCGATATTTTCAAACATTTTTAGTTTATTGATGATCGTTTTGTAGTTAAATGTGTTTTTTCGATTTTTTTTATTCCCTTTTCAAAAACTTCAAAACTAAAGTTTTGGACTTGGCTGAGAAACAGTGAAAATGGCACCTTAACCAAAAAGAAAACAAAATGTAGAGATCATTTATTAGTAACATAGCGCCGTTTCTGTTTTCAACATGTGCCTGGAATTTGCATATAATTTTAAATATTAAAAACATCTCTATCAGCAAAATATGCGTTAAACTACTTTTCAAAATTTCTTCTTTAAAAATAAATGTGAATTTATGCATTGACATCCAAGTGTATTTTATTTATTATGATTGATAATATAATTTATTTATTAAAACAATTTTTATCATTTATTTATTAAAACAATTTTTATAATTTTTTTATTAAAACAATTTTTATAATTTATTTACTAAAACAATTTTTATAATTTATTTATTAAAACAATTTTTATAATTTATTTATTAAAACAATTTTTATAATTTATTTACTAAAACAATTTTTATAATTTATTTACTAAAACAATTTTTATAATTTATTTATTAAAACAATTTTTATAATTTATTTATTAAAACAATTTTTATAATTTATTTAATAAAAACAATTTTTATAATTTTTTTACTAAAACAATTTTTATAATTTATTTACTAAAACAATTTTTATAATTTATTTATTAAAACAATTTTGGCATGAATTCATGAAAAGTAGAAATTAGCCCGGAAAAACTTCGTTTCTGGCAAAATTTAAAATCAAATAATAATAAAAATAAAAAAAATAGGTATCGATACATCGATATTTTTTCTATGCAACGATATAGTATCGATATTTATTTTGATCGATATTTCCGACCTCTATTATATACCGTCTCGACATATTCATGTGAAATCGCCTGATGCTGCACCTATACACTATAGTGCTTTGGTTTGCTGAATAGCGATCTTTCTAATCGCAAGTATTCCATGATTAATGTGCTCTGGAAAGTAATGAAAGAGGAATGGCAAGTAATAAACCTGGAACTTTTGCGAAAAGACCGTCTAACATGGAAAGTACAATGCAGGACTTATAGTCCAGAAACATGGCTATCATGAATATTTAAAGAAAAAGACTTTACATTTTTAACACTAGCACAACGGTCTCGATATCATTCTAAAAATGTGTTAACACTCTCTGTATAACATATTTTCAATTTGAGTAAAAACTAAAGTAATAGAATTATAGACTGAGAGGCGACTGCAATTTTTGGACCCCATCGAACATCATTCTGATTTTTTTTATAGAAATTAGAGAAAAATGAGTAGATTACGAATCCACTGGTCTGCCGTGGCAAAAATGGCCGAAACTGGTCAAAAATCGACTTTTAATAAGTTGAACTAAATCCAATTGCCAAATGAGCCATAACTTGCCAAATAATGAGCATTTTTTTTTTATTTGGTAACCCTTACTCTTTAATTTTCAATTAAGAAGGTTGCAGACGATTCAGATATCTGGCGACGGTCTACTTGCATCTATTAAAAGGGAGCCAAGTTGGCAATAAACATTACGTCACGGATGACGTAACTGATGTCGCCAATTTGGCTTACTTTTAAAAGATACATATTTTCCAAGCCAGAGATCAAAAATCGTTTGCGCTTTTTCTCATTGAAAATCAAAATGCAGGGTTGCCAGACGGAAAAGTTTGTTCTCTTTTTGGCAAGTTATGACATATTTGGCAATCGGATTTTAGTTCAACTCAATCCAAGTCGATTTTTGATCAGTTTCGGCCATTTTTGCCACGGCAGAGTGGATTCCTAATCTACTCACTTTTCTCCAATCTCTATAAAAAATTCAGAATGATGTTCGATAGGTCCAAAAATTGCAGTCGCCTCTCGGACTATTAGAAAGGTGAAAAACAACAACCATAATACACTAAGAAATAAAAAATCGAAAATTTATTTATATTTAGGATAACGTCTTTGGATTTCCAAGATGGCATTATTTCGACTACCTTTATCAACATTTATTCAAAGACAAGAGACAGTCTTACAAAAATTAATATAATTGATCATTTTTTTTTTTTTTAAATAGAATATAATATACTTTTTATTTGAGTATAAAATGAAGAAATTTATCAATGGAAACAACCATAAAGCAATAAGTTGGTTGTTTTCAGATTATCTGGCGCCGTCAGCAACACAAGGGCTATAATGCGCCCAAACATTCGTCATTAGACAAGCCAACATACATTTACAAACACCCATGCCTAACACGGGACTCGGAACCCGCCACCTCGCGGTCTAGAAGATAGCACGCTAACCACTATACCGTTTGGTCGGCCATGAATATTTAGAGAAAAAGACTTAGCATTTTTAACACTAGCACAACGGTCTCGATATCATTCTAAAAATGTGTTAACACTCTCTGTATCATATACTTTTAATTTAAGTATAGACTGAAGTAATACGTCATTAGAAAGGTAAAAACAACAACTATAAAACACTATAAAATAAAAATCCGAAAATTTATTTATTTTTTCAGGATAATGTCCTTGGATTTCCAAAATGTATCACTTCGACTTCCTTTATCAACATTTATTCAAAGACAAGAGACAGTCTTACAAAAACTAATATAATTAATCGTTTTTTTTTTGTTTTTTTTTAAATAGAATGTAATATACTTTTTATTTGAGTATAAACTGAAGTAATTCATCAATAGAAACAACCATAGACACTAAGACATAAAAAATCGAAAATTTATTTTTTATTTTCAGGATAATGTCCTTGGATTTTTTCAGTCTTACAACTCAGTCAATAATTTCTGTAAGACTTTTTGTAAGACTGTGAAAGGAAAGGAAAGGGGAAAAAAAAAAATGATTTGAAATAAAAATGTTCTAAAATTGATTTTTTATTTTAAGGTACACATATACATTAGGAATCTCGAAATTTGACTCAAGTCTGCGTTTTTGTTTTTTTGTTTTAAAATATTCCCGAATTCATTACCATTAAAATGATACCATTTTCTTACTGAGACTCAAATTAGTTTTTAAATTACAGTAGGTTTTGTGAACCTGTTTTGTATCACGTTCATTAGTGTGCATAAACTTTAAACGCGTTTTCTGAAGAAAGACATTTTGGTATTATATGACTTTACGCCAACGGTCATAACTTTACAATAAATTATCCGATTTACGAAATTCTAATTTTGTTTTGTCGACAATAGTTGTGAATGTGTTTACTATGGAGCATCTAATATATATTGTTATGAACACATTTTTTATGCATATTTTAATCTTAATTTTTTGTTAAAAACTATGCATTTTTTTAAACTTTTTATTTAAAAACTTATAATTAAAGAAATATTGAAGCCAAATTCAAAATTCTCCATAGGAACATGCGTCAATATAATATTTTTTATTTGCAATAAAAATATTACCTCTAAGATAATTGCAAGTTTATTTATGTATGTTCTAATAATGTCCTAATTAGTCACTTAAATTGCAATTAGCTGATTAAAAAATTGACGGAAAAAGAAAGTTTATACATAAAAATGCATTATTTTTGATTCTGATATACTTCCAAAAAGTTTGAAATTATAACCTAAAAATTAAAGGAAATCATCTCAATTATATATGTATACCTTAAAGGTTTTGACTTCCCTGTATTTACTAGATCCATTCCTTCGCCAGTCCTTTGTCAACAATTACTCGTAAGTAAGAGACAACAAAACCCAAAGAAATCTCTGGAAGTACCTGGAAAAATATCCTCGCAGTAGAACGAAAGAGAGGAGGGAAAATAAAAAAAATAAAAAAAGGCGACAAGCGAAAAGTCGTCTGCGCCTAAAAGTTATTTCTGGAGTTTTCTTTCAAGTTAGCAAGAAGCCAAGCCATAGGGATGTGATACAGCCACAGTCTGCTCTAACTTCTTCGCAATTCTCTGATAACGGTAAGTGTACCTATTTTCGAACAGTATTTCACATTAAGTAACTCCTCAAGAACTTTATTACCGCTTTCCACTTGGCCGAAAGGGATCGATAAAAGGGTATTTATAGGATATCGGTACCAAAATTCGGGTTAAGGGGGTGGAAAACTGAAGTGGATGTTGCTACGGATGTTTACCATTCGAAAGTTGTCTTTTTTTGGGAGAGGTATTTTGATTTGGTTGATTTAGTTGCTGGTTTGGATTAAAATTTTATTTTACACTGTAATGATCTTCATCAGGCAGGGTAATAATGATTTAGAAACTTATAAATGATACTATTATAGAAAAGTTTAGACTATTTTCCGACAGTGCTCGATTAGTTAGTGGCTGTTATTTGTTCAGATGGAAGTTTATATATTTTTTATTTTAAACTGTAATGTTCTTGATCGTAAAGGCCAAATATAGTACCCAATATTATAGGGTAATAATAGTATGAAAGTAAAGATATAAATTTTTTTTACTGAATGTTAAAATTTCCTTTTTACACTATGAAATATTTTGATTAGTTTGATGCCAAAGTATTCACATTGATTTTAATTTTACTTCGAATAAAGACGGGTCAGTTTTAATTAGGAATTTGTGGTGGAATTAAGATAAAATTACTTTCATTTGATAAAAATAAATAAATAAATAAATAAATAAATAAATAAATAAATAAATAAATAAATAAATAAATAAATAAATAAATAAATAAATAAATAAATAAATAAATAAATAAATAAATAAATAAATAAATAAATAAATAAATAAATAAATAAATAAATAAATAAATAAATAAATAAATTTGTGTTTAGCATGGCATTTCGCAAACGTTGAAAAAACAACAGCTTCAGAATGAATCCAGTAATATTGTATGAATATATTTTTCTTCTGGTCTCTCAAAATATATCCTTTATTCCTATAATTTTCATGATTTTAGAGTTAACTTAATGAAATGAATTTGACATTCGACAACAAATTTTTTGTAAATGCATAAAATGTATTAAAAGAATTTTTTTTTTTTTTGAAGATGAAAGAAAGCTTAATTATTGATTTAACACAGAAATTGGGATTAACATTACTGTTATATTTATGATTTTAACCCATTAAAACAACGGTTGATAAGAAAACTTGACAATCGACATTTTAGTTTTTTTTTTCTTTCCCCTTTGACAATAAATTGTGATCGTGGCTTTACTTAGTGTTTTTTAAAAATGATAAAACTAATTTTCCAGATATTCTGAAAAATTCAAAACGTACTTCAAATGATCTAAGTAAACAAAGAATAGGATAAAAATTCATTGTCTTTTACTATTCAAAAGTCGTCTGTGTTAAATATCGGCTGATTTTCCATTATAAACGTTATAAAATTGTTGAACTAAACAATTAATGCTTTCATCATATCGCACCGTTGCTAGATAAGTGAGACAACTCAAAATTTTTCACTTTTGAGTTAAAATATGTACAGAAATACAGACAGCATATACATGAAACTGGTTGAAAGACACAGTATCAAAAACAAGAAAGTCATAATAAATCTATTGCAGAGAAGGTCTAGGATCTTTTTGGTAACGAATCAACGTGGCTATTGTTTTATTATATTACTTGCTGAATACCGGTGCTTTCTCTACGAAATTGTAACATGTGCAATATTTAAGATAGCTGTGAGGCCTCGCATTGCAGAAATCCGTCATTGGTGTATAGGTCCAAGTTTTTGGCGCTTCGTTCGCTGGAAGGTTCATCGCTAAGAAAAATCGAGCTAGCTTCGTTCGTTGAAAAGTTCATTGACACATAAGCACAGGCTTACTTCACTCGTTGAATAGTTCATTACTATGCTAACATAGGCTTGCTTTGCTCGATGAAAGGTTCACTGCTGCGTATGTATAAGCTCGCTTCACTCTCTAAAATCTAATTGCTACATAAAGCCTCAATAGAGAAACAAAAAATCCCAGTTAATATCCCATTAATACAATAATACAATACCCCTTTAAGATTATATTAACACGTGTTTGTGGAAAGCAATATTGAAAGGCCAAAACTACTTATTTAGAAACTTTCATAGATCTAGGACTATTAGAAGTCGCTTTTTGTGAAAATATTAACTGAAAAACAAATGAAAATTTTAACATTCTTTTTGTCAAAAGTCCAATTAGAAGGTCTAAACTACTTGTATTGAGAATTTCAGAACTGTAGCTCAGTTAGAAATAGTTTTGTAAAATATTTGTTAAAGTTAAAAAAAATTAAATAAAAAACAAATAAAATGTCAAAGTTCTGTTTTTCAAAAGTCCAATTAGAAGGACACAAGTATTTATGTTGAAAATTTCAGAACTGTAGCCCTAATAGAAATCGTTTTGTAAAATATGTATGAATTAATTACAAAAAATTGATTAAAAAAGAACTAAATAAAAATTTAAAACTCTGTTTTTCAAAAGTCCAATTAGGAGACCAAAGCTACTTATTTTGAAAATTTCAGAGCAGTAGCCCTATTAGAAATCGTTTTGAAAAATATATGTTAATTAATTATATAATTAATATATACTAACTAAGTTTCTTGCAAATCGCGTCAATCTGTACGGGATATGGCAACTGTCTACTAAACAAACGCCAACTATTTGGCGGAAACCTCACGATAACCGTAGAGAATGGGAGGATGTCATGACGTCACAGCTATAGCGGAGCGTTTTGATCGGACTGGTCGGTTTTTGGGCGTTTTATTACCTTAATATTTAAATGACTAATTTTTTCTAAAGAACTTTTGTTTGAATATTTGGAATCAGAAAGAAATTCTTCATAAATATTCTCTAACTTTTTAAAAAATGCGAGAATTGTCCATTGAACGCTTTGTAAATTAGGTTTTTACGATTTGACTCGCTCGATGCTGTTGATGGCCATTTAGTTAAGGTATACGTATATAGGCTTCAAATCGCAAAACTCGCAAAAATCGGGAAAGATTTGTAAGGCCGTAAAAAACAAAGGCAAAATAAAAGCAACACAAAAGAAGGAAACCCTATGATAGAGGAGCATACAAAAAAGGAAATATATAATAACTAGCTGAATACCCGTGCTGCGCTACGAAATTTTGCCATTAGCATTTTAGCGATCAAAAGACATTCATGTATTCTACACTTCAGACGTTTGCTCCCATTTCGATCCCAACAAATTGATTTATCAAAACAGGAACTTTCCTTTGTTGACATTTTAAACGAAATTTATAATTGTGAATAGTAAACTGGAATAGTTTATTGTGTTTATGTTTGCTCTTAGTTCTAAATTTCAAAGTAGTAGCTGTATTGGAATTAAGTTAATTAGACATTAAGTTAATCCTCGTATAGTTTCAATGTTGCGTCGTCTTTTCATCCCTTAAAAATTCGTTAATCGATATTGGAATGACTTATTTTTTTAACATTTGCAAAAAAATATCAGAAAAATGACTACATTGGAAGAGGAACATTCGGATATCCCTCGTTTGGAACATTTAACCCCTTCTCGACCCCTTAAAGTTGGTTAATCGAGAACAGAATAGCTTACTTTTTCTATGGTTAATCTTTTTTGACATTTGTACCAAATTTCCGAGTTGTGACCATATGGGAAGTGGTACATTCGAATATTCCTCGTTTGGAACGTTTAACCCCTTTTCCACCCCTTGATCCACCCGAGATCGGAATAGTTTACTTTTTCTGCGTTTGTCTTTATTGATATTCACACCAGTTTTCAGAATTGTGAAAATATGAGAAGTAGGACATTCGAATATATCGCTCGTTTGGAACGTTTAACCCCTTTTTGACCTCTTAAAGTGGGTTCATCGAGATCGGAATAGCTAACTTTTTCTATGTTTACCATTGTTGACATTTGTACCAATTTTTAGAGTTGTGACCATATGGGAAGTGGTACATTCGAATATCCCTCGTTTGGAACGTTTAACCCATTTTTGACCTTTTAGAATGGGTAAATAGAGATCGGAATAGCTTACTTTTTATACGTTTGTTTTTGTTGATACTTGCACCAGATTTCAGAGTTGTGACGAAAGGGGAAGTAGGATATTCGAATATCCTTCGTTTGGAACGTTTAACCCCGGTTCCACCCCTTAAAGTGGGTTAATCGAGATCGGAATAACTTACTTTTTCTTCGTTTGTCTATATTGATATTCTCACCCATTTTTAGAGTTGTGACGAAATGAGAAGTAGGACATTCGAATATTCCTCGTTTGGAACGTTTAACCCCTTTTCGAGCCATTAAAGTGGGTTAATCGAGATCGGAATAGCTTACATTTTCGATTTTTACCATTGTTAATATTTGTACCAATTTTTAGAGTTGTGACCAAATGGGAAGTAGGATATTCGAATGTCCCCCGTTTGGAACGTTTAACCCCTTTTCGACCCCTTAAAGTGGGTTAATCGAGATCGGAATAGTTTACTTTTTCTATTTTTACCATTGTTGATATTTGTTCCGATTTTCAGAGTTGTGACTATGTGGGAAGAAGGATTTTCGAATGTCCCCCGTTTGGAACGTTTAACCCATTTTCGACCCCTTAAAGTGGGTTAATCGAGATCGGAATAGTTTACTTTTTCTATTTTTACTATTGTTGATATTTGTGCCGATTTTCAGAGTTGTGACTATGTGGGAAGTGGGAGAATTAGTGATGAGTGAGTCAGTGAGTCAGTGAATCAGTGAATCAGTGAATCAGTGAGTGAGGGCTTTGCCTTATATATATAGAGAACTAGCTGAATACCCGTGCTGCGCTACGAAATTTTACCATTAGCATTTTAGCGATCAAAAGACATTCATGTATTCTACACTTCAGACGTTTGCTCCCATTTCGATCCCGACAAATTGATTTATCAAAATAGGAACTTTCCTTTGTTGACATTTTAAACGAAATTTATAATTGTGAATAGTAAACTGGTATAGTTTATTGTGTTTATGTTTGCTCTTAGTTCTAAATTTCAAAGTAGTAGCTGTGTTGGAATTAAGTTAATTAGACATTAAGTTAATCCTCGTATAGTTTCAATGTTGCGTCGTCTTTTCATCCCTTAAAAATTCGTTAATCGATATTGGAATGACTTATTTTTTTAACATTTGCAAAAAAAAATCAGAAAAATGACTACATTGGAAGAGGAACATTCGGATATCCCTCGTTTGGAACATTTAACCCCTTCTCGACCCCTTAAAGTTGGTTAATCGAGAACAGAATAGCTTACTTTTTCTATGTTTAATCTTTTTTGACATTTGTACCAAATTTCCGAGTTGTGACCATATGGGAAGTGGTACATTCGAATATTCCTCGTTTGGAACGTTTAACCCCTTTTCCACCCCTTGATCCACCCGAGATCGGAATAGTTTACTTTTTCTGCGTTTGTCTTTATTGATATTCACACCAGTTTTCAGAATTGTGAAAATATGAGAAGTAGGACATTCGAATATATCGCTCGTTTGGAACGTTTAACCCCTTTTTGACCTCTTAAAGTGGGTTCATCGAGATCGGAATAGCTAACTTTTTCTATGTTTACCATTGTTGACATTTGTACCAATTTTTAGAGTTGTGACTATGTGGGAAGTAGGATTTTCGAATGTCCCCCGTTTGGAACGTTTGACCCCTTTTCGACCCCTTAAAGTGTGTTAATCGAGATCGGAATAGTTTACTTTTTCTATTTTTACCATTGTTGATATTTGTGCCGATTTTCAGAGTTGTGACTATGTGGGAAGTGGGAGAATTAGTGATGAGTGAGTCAGTGAGTCAGTGAGTGAGTGAGTGAGTGAGTGAGTGAGTGAGTGAGGGCTTTGCCTTATATATATAGAGATGATATTTGTGCCGATTTTCAGAGTTGTGACTATGTGGGAAGTGGGAGAATTAGTGATGAGTGAGTCAGTGAGTCAGTGAGTGAGTGAGTGAGTGAGTGAGTGAGTGAGGGCTTTGCCTTATATATATAGAGATATATAGAGATTAGTATAATAATAACAGTTTTTTATATAAAAATACTTTTTTAAAAGTTATTCTCAGATTGAAGTTTTTTCGATTTTGCATTTCATTCAAACAGTAATAACTCCAGTTTAAATAATATTTTTTGCTATATAATCTGCATACATTGTTGAATGTTTTGACTCTAAATACTAAGCGATTTGTAAATAAATATTTTTTTAATTGAATTTTAAAGATAAGATTCTATATAAAAAAAACTTGGATTTTTCTAATGGATTCAGTTAAAGCAAGATATCACAAAATATACACACTGTAAAATTCTGTTAAGAGGGTCAAACCATAAAGCAGGGTATTCCGCATTATTGAACACCAAAGTTATAACTGTATGTGAATTATAATTTTTGTCATTACCGTTCGAAATTGAATAATTCGTTCGAATAGCCTAATTAGTTGATTAAATGTTAATTAATTATTAAAATTGATGAAATTAAAAAAAAAAAAATTATTGGAAACAGTTTAACAAATAATGTACATTTCAAGGTGCAAAGATCAAATTTTTAAACTGAAAATTAAAAAAAAAAAAAATGTTGAAACTATACATATACCTTAAAAAGACTTTTCCCGATCAGCACTTTTGTTACATTGTATCGTACTAAAGTGCTTGACATAAATAAAGCTCTTTTCACGCTATTCAATACTTTTTTGACTAATGTAGTTATTGAGGAGTGTTCGAAGTTTCGTCTGAAAGAAACAAAGCCAAGGGCGGTCGTTGAATGGAAAGAACACGGCAGGGGGCCCATTATTGATTCAGTTGGTACCCGAACTTGAGCTTCACGCAGTTTTTTGCCCATGAAACAGTTAGAATTTCTAAGATGCAGGGTTACTGCAATGTAGGGAGTTGAAATGCACGTTTTTTTTAATTTTTTTTATTTGCGTATTTACCTGTTTGAGATTTTTAGTTTGAAAGTAATAATCCATAAAAACAAAGTTTTTAATATAAATTTTTTCTATGCATTGCCAATTTTTATATTCATTAAGGTATACGTATAGGCTTCAAATCGCAAAACTCGCAAAAATCGGGGAAGACTTGCAAGGCCGTAAAAACAAATGCAAAATAAAAACAACACAAAAGAAGGAAACCCTATGATGGAGGAGCATACTAAAAAGGAAATATATAATAATTAGTATAATAATAACAGTTTTTTATATAAAAAATACTTTTTTAAAAGTTATTCTTAGATTGTAGTTTTTTCTATTTTGCATTTCATTCAAACAGTAATAACTCCAGTTTAAATAATATTTTTTGAAATTTGTTTTTTGCTATTTAATCTGCATACATTGTTGAATGTTTTGACTCTAAATACTAAGAGATTTGTAAATAAATATTTTTTTAATTGAATTTTAAAGATAAGATTCTGTATAAAAAAACTTGGATTTTTCTAATAGATTCACTTAAAGCAAGATATCACAAAATATACACACTGTAAAATTCTGTTAATAGGGTCAAAACATAGAGCAGGGTATTCCGCATTATTGAACACCAAAATTATATCTGTGGGTTAATTAGAATTTTTGTCATTACCGTTCGAAATTAGTCTAATTAGCTGATTAAATGTTAATTAATTATTAAAATTAAAGAAATTGAAAAAAAAAAAAATATATATATTGGAAACAGTTTAACAAATAATGTACTTTTCAAGGTGCAAAGGTCTAATTTTTAAATTGAAAATTAAAAAAAAAAATGTTGAAACCTATACGTATACCTTAACACAGTGTCGATTTCGTAAACAACGCTTGCTTGGTGTTTGCATCTAATTTTAAATATCAAAAACATTTCTATCTGACCGACTCCTAAACTTACTAGAATGCACTGACTCGACAACGAGTCTGTCTGCAAGTTTAAAATCGATTGGATGACGGCAAATGGGTCAATTATCCCTCTGGAAATTTTCCCCGCCGCAAATAAAATCAAAAGTTAATATAAACAACTTAAAAAAAAACACCGCGAACCGTGTTTACTTCTTACCAAGGGGAGTTGGTGGTTTCTTGTCTGTAGGCGTTCAACTGAATCACCTGCGAAAAGAGTGGGGGGGGGGAGATGTCTCAAATGAATGATTGCGTTCACAGACTCCCGCGTTACTTCATTGCTGTCACGACCACGCCGTGAGTGGGGTTGTCACGCAGCAGAGAGCAGGGGACGGAGCCCACTCTATCACAAGATACACCAACCATACCATTCAGAATTAGCTTCGTTTCGATTTCCAGTTCTGGATCGACTTGTGTTCGGATAAAGTTTCACCAATACTTGAGTGTTTGTTATTTGAATTTAGTGTTTGAATTGTTATTTGTAACTCCCGGTCAGAGACACGTCGTTTTATGCATAATTCCTGTATGACTTTAATTGTGTAAATTATATTTAGTTCTAGGAAAGAAAAAAAATCTGCAGGATATACTTCGGTATACGAACACCAAGTCAGTGCATTCTAGAGGTCGGAAATATCGATCAAAATAAATATCGATACTATATCGTTGCATAGAAAAAATATCGATAAAATATTGATATATCAGTACATGATTTTTTAAATTTTTTATTTGATTTTCAGTTTTGCCAGAAACGAAGTTTTTCGGGGCAAATTTCTACTATTCATGATTGCTTTTTGCAAGGTGACTACTTTTTCAACTGAAATGGATCGATTACAAATAAAAAAAAAAAAAAAAAATAAAAAAAGTTATATTTTCGCTTAATTGATGAAGTGATTTAAAAAAAAATTTAGATAATTTTTAATAGCTTTTAAGTGTATGGCAAAATGTTGAATATTGGTGCCATTTTAACTGTTTCTCAGTCAAGTCCAAACTTTAGTTTTGAAGTTTTTGAAAAGGGAATAAAGAAAATCGAAAAAAACAACACATGGAACTACAAAACAATAATTAAAAAAAAACAATAATGTTTGAAAATATCGATATATCGGTGACTTTTATTGATATTTTTATTTAAATATCGATAAAAATATCACCGTATCGATATATTGCCGACCTGTAGAGCATTTCGTTAGTTCTAGTCCTAGAGGCGACTGCAATTTTTGGACCTCATCGAACATCATTCTGAATTTTTTATAGAGATTGGAGGAAAGTGAGTAGATTAGGAATCCACTGGTCTGCCGTGGCAAAAATGGCCGAAACTGATCAAAAATCGACTTGGATTGAGTTGAACTAAAATCCGATTGCCAAATTTGTCATAACTTGCCAAAAAGAGAACAAACTTTTCCGTCTGGCAACCCTGCATTTTGATTTTCAATGAGAAAAAGCGCAAACGATTTTTGATCTCTGGCTTGGAAAATATGTATCTTTTAAAAGTAAGCCAAATTGGCGACATCAGTTACGTCATCCGTGACGTAATGTTTATTGCCAACTTGGCTCCCTTTTAATAGATGCAAGTAGACCGTCGCCAGATATCTGAATCGTCTGCAACCTTCTTAATTGAAAATTAAAGAGTGAGGGTTACCAAATAAAAAAAAAAAAAAAACGCTTATTATTTGGCAAGTTATGGCTCATTTGGCAATTGGATTTAGTTCAACTTATTAAAAGTCGATTTTTGACCAGTTTCGGCCATTTTTGCCACGGCAGACCAGTGGATTCGTAATCTACTCACTTTTCTCTAATTTCTATAAAAAAAATCAGAATGATGTTCGATGGGGTCCGAAAATTGCAGTCGCCTCTCAGTCTATTCGTTTGGTGATCGGGAACTGTTTACTTTCAATTGCAAAACTACTTTCTATAAGACCTTGATATTTGTCGGTTAGTCTTTTCTGAAAGTTTCTGTAGATCAGCTTTACTTTTAGAGGGGGGCCGTATGACTTATGGAGACTTGAGTCAACGGCACAAGCTAAAAGCCGAATTTACATCTAACTTCAATGTCCTGTAAATTATTTACTTCTCAATGTATATACGAACTTTTTTCACAGAATTTGTAGTTTGATATTTGCAAATATAGTAATAAGGCAAAATAATAATAATAAAAAATATATATATATATATTTTTAGTTTGTAAGAATTTTTTGAAATTAACTGAAAACAGTGATTTTCAACACTTAGTGTTAGGCATTAGTTAGGCTGCCATCGTGATCGTTAGTGGATGCCTCTGGCCACATTGGCGTCGTGCTGACACAATATTAACATTGGAGTCAAATGCAAAGTAACACCGAGGGAAGAAGCAACTCAGATTCAAATAAAGAAAAGATAAATTTATTACTGCTCACACATAGGTTAATTATAAAGACATTGAGAAAGAACATCCGAAAATGATAAGTAAAAATTCATTACAAAACTGACGAGATAAATACGTGCTTAATTTAATCTAGATTTAAAGGCTGTGCTTGGAGCGAGAGATAGAGAAATGGTACATACTATGTTGGATCATCTTTGCAGCAAAACTTACGACTTGGAGACTACAGTGTGTATCCTCTCAGTGTGTATCCTCTCTCCCTCCTCTTGTATCCTAACCTCCCCGTATTTAAACTTTCCAAAAAGTCAAAGTTTCAATTTAATCATTCTAATTCTAATAATAAATTGTTCTAAACCTTCTATACATGTGATTTCCGTTTGCATATTAACAGCGGTCAATACCCTATCGCCTTCCTAACCCGTGTTAGTGCCTTAGATTCGATAAGAGCACGTTGGAACATTCAGTTTCCCGATAAATACTTTAATCTGCAAAGTCCAACTTAAAGTCAATATCTCCGAATTAAAAACAACAACCAAAGGATGAAAAATAATAACTGTTGATTGCTTCTATAATTAAAAGAGTAGCAATCCAACATTAGGTACACTTTAAAAAAAATAATCTATTCGATATTTTAATCTAATTTTTGAGTAGAATATAGAAAAGTGAGTTCTATATTGATGACCTCAAATTTTTATTTTAAATACGTGTATATTTTTTTAAGGTGAGTTACATGGATTTTTTTTCTTCTAGGTCATACAAAACATATAATTTTTTTTCATAAACATTAAAAACAATATTGTCTAAACAAATAGGTTATCATCGTTAATCGAAATGTTAACTTAACATTAGTAATTTTTTTAAAAGAAATATTAATATGCTATTTTGTCTAGAAAGTGTACCAAAATGTTGAAAATCAATGTTTAGAGATAATTTCAAAAAGTGCTTGTAAGCTCAAAGTATCAATTATTTTTGATAATTTATTCACAATTAATTTGTTTAAAAATATCTAACAACACTTTGAGTGAAAAAAGTTTGTAAATTCATTGAGAAATAAATAATTGAAATGGATGAAAATAAAACTGTTGAATTTTGTCAGTGACTGTCATGTCCCCTTATGTTAGAGCTTTTCGCGGGACGGATACACCAATACACAATTTTTTTTATCTATATATTTAATAGGCAATACGTTTTTTGGGGTTAGTCCGTCCGCCTAAACCGCTCAACCAATTTCAATGATCAAGGGGTCATTTTAAAGGAAATAAGCTGTAGATATGCCAAAACGTACCAAAATAATTTATTAACACTTTATTAATTAGTTAAATTTCAATATTTTTCATCATTAAGCTACTACAAAGCCTCAATGATTTTGAATATATGATTGGCAACATCCTTACGTATGTAAACAACAAACCGGCTGCTCGGGGGTTCAACCAACCAACCAATCGTTGCTAATTTTAAAGCTATCCTTATATGTAAACAACAAACCCGTTGCTAATTTTAAAGCTCTTTTTAAACTCTTCGTTTCAAAGTTGATTTTTTCTGTTTTTCTGAAGCATTTTTGTATTAGAGTAATTATTATTTTGAAATATTTCTATCCAGAAAATGCCTCGTGTTGGACGTCGTTCTCCCTTACGTATGTAAACAACTGACCGCTGCTAATTTTAAAGCTCTTTTTGAACTCTTGGTTTCAAAGTTGATTTTTTCTGTTTTTCTGAAGCATTTTTGTATTAGAGTAATTATTATTTTGAAGTATTTCTATCCAGAAAATGCTTCGCTTTGGACGTCGTTCTCTAACGGGGCGACTTATCAGAATAAATAAAAGATATTGGGACTTCAATGTAAGGGCATAACTAATGAAGTTTTAAGTCAGAATGTTGGCGGATAATATATTTAACTTTCTATTATGAAACTTGCAATTTAGGTGTTTTCTCTATTAGGCCTTACATTACATTTTTTATGGCTGGCAAACCTATTCGTGCGCAGCAAGATGTTTTAACCACAAATTCGAGCGGCAAAGCCGCTCAATCCGAGCGCAGCGAGGCGTTTGGGGGTTGGCGAGCGTTAGCGAGCAGGGGGCGAATCCCCCTAGTTATTATTATTATACTGAAAAAACAAAACACAAAAAAACGATGATTTTTTTTATCGTAATAAAATTACAATCAATATTTTACTCTTTTTCATTTAATTAAAAAATAACAATTTTCATTTTAAGTAAATCAAAGTCTAAAAACAAAGGGAATCTCTTGTTTCAAAGTGACAATGCGACTTGACCTAACTTTTAATAAAACTATTTAAACTGGTCTTCCACATTATTCCGTTTCAGTTGATATCAATGTACAATACCTGTATTTTTAATTTTTTTTTTTTTTTTAAATCAATTCTAAATGTTTCGAAAAGTCCACAAACACAAAAAATTCTGCTCAATGCGGTTTTTTGTTCTTTCTCTTTCTCTCTTTTTTTTTTGTTTTTTTGTTCCCCTGTTAGACTTTGACGAGAAAATAATTCATTCGGCTCGAATTCAATGTGACGTCAAAACATCTGAAACAACTTTGGTTGAAACGCAGCAGCCGAAACCAATTTTGCAAGTTTCTCGCAAATTGAGCCAACCTGTACGGGATATAGCAACTGTATACCAAACTAACTCCCATTGTTTGGCAGGAACATCACGATAACCCATTGAGCTACGGAAGGATGTTATGACGTCACAGCTATAGCCAAGTGTTTTGATCGGACTGGTTTTGGCTCAGTTTTGGGGCATTTTATTTTCTTAATATTTAAATAACTAATTTTTTTTAAGGGGGTCCTGTACCGAAATTTTTTCAAAAATCCCAATTTTTTTTTCTGATTTTAAAAAATAGTTCATACATTCCTGAAGAGAATGATGTTTTTATCTTATTCCTCTGGTGATTAGAACGCCACAAAATTACCTGTTATTTAAACATCACTAATGGGCGTAACACCTTGAAGCGTCTGCTTAAAGTGCGTTTTTCGAACACTAGTGTTTTTCACAGATGTTGCATATTCAAATCAATATATCTCCAGAACCATTAACAATTGGCTATTCAAATTTTTGGAGCATTTAATTTATATAGTTCTAAATATTTTGTCTTCACAGAATTTAATTTTTTTAATTTTGTTTTAAAATATAACATTTAGGGTAAAAGATAACATAAAAAAAAGCAAAAATTTCAATATTTTAACTTTGAGAATTTTTTTAATTTTTTTTAATTCACCTATCAAAATTCTGTGAAGACAAAATTTTCTTTATATAATTATGTATTACAGAAGTTTTTCACTTTGAAAAAAAATCTATTTTTCTTGACTTATATCAAAATACGCAAACATCAATTATTATGGATTTTTCTTGGTTTTTAATTTTTTTTTAAATAACTAAACACAATATTTAAAAAAAAACATTTTCTCAAAGATATATAAATAGTATCTCATACATAAAATAAATTTTTGACATAAAAATGTACATAAATAAAGTTTTTTTTTATTTTCGGTACCGGACCCCCTTAAAGAGCTATTGTTTGAATATTTGGAACCAGAAAGAAATTCTTCATAAATAACAAACTAATTTAACTCATTTTTAAAAAATGCTGGATTCGTCCATTGTGAGATGATGGCAATTGAAATCGTTCAGTTTAATTTTTTGATAGAGTCAATGTCTGTCACAGTACTTTTTGCGAAACCTTTAATAACATCTTGAGTATTGAGGTCAAAACAAAGTCCGATTCTTCTGGATTTCTTCACGATTTGGAAGCTGTTGGGTTAAAAAAAAAAAAAAAAAAAAAATGATCGAGAAAAAAATATCTATGTGTACGTGGTCAGCATAACTTCCAGACCGATTGATCTACGATGTTTGACTTTTTTATACGGGTTATTGGTGGTCATGGAACCTGTTATTAAGGTTTTCGTGGGGAAAAAAAAAAAAAAAAAAAAAAAAAAAAAAGACCATTTAAAAATTTATGTTTTTCAACAGTTGCCAAAACAAGATTCTAACGATTTTGATTAAATTTGCTGTCTTTTAAGGTGTTTAGGACAGGAAGTGGGGTGCAAAGCATTCCCACTTCCGGAATTTTCTTGGAAATGCGCTAAAAACGGAAAATGTTGGAAAGCAAATGTCTTTAACAGAAAGTTTTTCCCCCTTGAGCGTCACTCCTCAACGACTGTTTTTACTCTGTTTCATTTACAAGAAAAAAAAATTTAATATCTATTGAAAAAATAAATCGTCTATATTGCAATTTCGACTGGGTTATTTTCCTCCTTCTTTTTGTTAATGTAATAGTTATCGCCAAATTGGTCGCAGTACTGGTCATACATTTTTACATATTTGCAAGTATTACTACGTAAATACTAAATTTTATTTAAAAAAAAAGTTTACGTGGCGCTCTAAATTTTCCAAATTTTAAAAATTTTTAAAATCTTCATTAAATTCTATCTTCTTTTACATTTTTCAATATTTTTTCTTAATTTAAAAAAAAAAAAAAAAAAAAAAAAAAAAAATGTTCCTAGTAATATGGTCGACCAAACGGTATAGTGGTTTAGCGTGCTAGTTTCTAGACCGCGAGGTTGCGGGTTCCGAGTCCCGTGTTAGGCATGGATGTTTGTAAATGGATGTTGACTTGTCTAATGACGAATGTTTCGACGCATTATAGCCCTCGTGTTGCTGACGGCGCCAGATAATCTGAATACAACCAATCCTAGTAATATGCTCTAACTTTTTAGGCATCAGATTTAGAATAAGTAAAATAGTTTTCGAGAAAAAAAAAACGATGATTACGGTACCTATAGGTAAAAAATGCGTAAAAAACGGGTGTTTTTCAACATTTAAATTTGTAAAAAAAAAGTTTTTATTTTATTTAAAAAACCATGCATAATTGTTGTCAAATAAATATTAGGAATGACAAAAAAAAAAAAAAAAAAAAAAAAAAATTCAAGTCATTTTATTCTTATTTGCTGAAGTTCTAGCATTTTGAGTAAGGTGGGATTTTCAAAAATCACGAACTGAGAAAAATGAGTTCGAAACATCAACGGAGTTATTGCAACAATGCTGAATTCTCCACAAAAATATAGTTTTTCTGCAATTGCAGTTATCGGATCAGCTCAAAAACTTGCAAGAACAAGGAGAAGATTTTAAAGATTATAAACACGCAAAAAATAGACAATTCATATTTTTATTATTTTTTGTGTGAAAACAAGGGTTACCAAGTCCATTTAATAACAAATGTTAGGGAAAAAGTGCGAATAATTAATAGACTGAGAGGCGACTGCAATTTTTGGACCCCATCGAACATCATTCTGATTTTTTTATAGAAATTAGAGAAAAATGAGTAGATTACGAATCCACTGGTCTGCCGTGGCAAAAATGGCCGAAGCTGATCAAAAATCGACTTTTAATAAGTTGAACTAAATCCAATTGCCAAATGAGCCATAACTTGCCAAATAATGAGCATTTTTGTTTTATTTGGTAACCCTCACTCTTTAATTTTCAATTAAGAAGGTTGCAGACGATTCAGATATCTGGCGACGGTCTACTTGCATCTATTAAAAGGGAGCCAAGTTGGCAATAAACATTACTTCACGGATGACGTAACGGATGTCGCTAATTTGGCTTACTTTTAAAAGATACAAGTTTTCCGAGCCAGAGATCAGAAATCGTTTGCGCTTTTTCTCATTGAAAATCAAAATGCAGTGGATTGCCAGTCGAAAAAGTTTGTTCTCTTTTTGGCAAGTTATGACATATTTGGCAATCGGATTTTAGTTCAACTCAATCCAAGTCGATTTTTGATCAGTTTCGGCCATTTTTGCCACGGCAGACCAGTGAATTCCTAATCTACTCACTTTTCTCCAATTTCTATAAAAAATTCAGAATGATGTTCGATGAGGTCCAAAAATTGCAGTCGCCTCTCGGACTATAATGAATAGCTTAGAAAGAAAGTCTGTGTTCGATTCACTGGGAATACACAAGATGAGATTTTCAGATAAAATTTTTGTGATTTAAAGACAAGAAGCGGAACCTGGGTGCCGTCCAAGGCAGCTGAGAAAAATAATCTCCCCATCTTCTTCGCTCCCCCCCCCCCCTCCCGACAAGGAGTTAATGGATGAGCCTGTCTGGAACGACTTGGTTGGCAAGAGAGGTTTTCGGTTAAAAACAAGACGTGAGTTTTGATGGAAATCTGTCTAAACATAAAAAAAAAAAAAAAAAAAAAATGAACAGGCGAGGTATTTAAAGTATTTCTTGAAGTTATGCATCCATGTGAGTATTTGAATTCAATACATGCCACAAGGCGAAGCAAATAATGGAATATATTTTCGCGAAGAGAAAACGAAATGGAATAACGTTGCGATAAAGCACGTGTGTATGTATTTTAAATTATAAAGTTAGCAGGAATAGTCTGCTGGTCGTTTTTTTTTTTAAGCATAACGCTAATAGTCCGAGAGGCCATTGCAATTTTTGGACGCCATCGAATATCATTTTGAATTTTTTTATAGAAATTGGAGAAAAGTGAGTAGATTACGAATCCTGGATTAGTCTGTCGTGGCAAAAATGGTCGAAACTGATCAAAAATCGACTTGGAATGAGTTGAACTAAAATCCGATTGCCAAATATGTCATAACTTGCCAAAAAGAGAACAAACTTTTTCGTCTGGCAATCCACTGCATTTTGATTTTCAATGAGAAAAAGCGCAAACGATTTCTGATCTCTGGCTCGGAAAACTTGTATCTTTTAAAAGTAAGCCAAATTGGCGGCATAAGTTAAGTTCATCAGTGACGTAACGTTTCTTGCCAATTTGGCTCCCTTTTAATAGATGCAAGTAGACCGTCGCCAGATATCTGAATCGTCTGCAACCTTCTTAATTGAAAATTAAGGAGTGAGGGTTATCAAATAAAAAAAAAATGCTCATTTTTTGGCAAGTTATGGAGCATTTGGCAATTGGATTTAGTTCAAATTATTAAAAGTCGATTTTTGACCAGTTTCGGCCATTTTTTCCACGGCAGACCAGTGGATTCGTAATCTATTCACTTTTCTCCAATTTCTATAAAAAAATTCAGAATGATATTCGATGGGGTCCAAAAATTGCAGTCGCCTCTCAGTCTGTAATAAAATGCTAGAAAATTTTAATTAGAAAACTTTTCGTGGCTATCACTAAAAGACCGGTTTTAAATGCGATACAATATTATCGCTTTGTAGGACTAATTTACCCATTTGCTATCATAATAAGTTGCAATTGTACATATAAGTTGGCAGTACATATAGAGGATTTATATTAAAATCTTAGTTTCTATGGGTTAGTATTTTTACAGCTCTTTGTGAGTTTAATTATAATCTTCTCTATGTATAAAATGCAAAACCCTCACTTACTGATTGACTCACTCACTCATTACTAATTCTCATATTTCCCATATAGTCACAATTCTGAAAATTGGTACAAATGTTAAGAAGGGCTAACATAGAAAAAGTAAACTATTCATTCCGATCTCGATTAATTAAGTTTACTGGGTCGAAAAGGGGTCACGCGTTCCAAACGAGGGGTATTCAAAAGTCCCACTCCCAACACAGTAACAATTCTGACATTTGGTACAAATGTCAACCAAGGACAACCATAGAAAAAGTCAACTATTCCGATGTCGATTAACTTATTTTAAAGAGTCGAAAAGGGATCCAAACATTCAATACGAGGAATAGCGCTATCTTTCATTTCCAAAAGAAATCACAGCTATGAAATTGAACTAAAGTGGTAATACTCGAATAGTTTAATAGTTAATAGATACTCGAATAGTTTAATAAGGTAAACTATTCGAGTATCTATTAATTGCTTAACACTTTAAATCCCAACCCGCCCTCTACAGCCTTGTAGAAAATTTCCCAGCTAGTCGCCTTTCGGGCGGTTGCAGGGGTAAACGTATATTTCCAAGTGAGGGGAACTGCCCTGCCTTAGTTGTTTAAAGCGTGACGGTCCTCAACAATAGGCTATTGTGGGGCATGTAGAGGGGAGACATGGATTTAAAGTACTCAATGTCAAACTGCCCCACCCTTTGGACATGGAGTAAGATAGTCAGGGACTTTTCTTTTATGCGAATCTTGTCATGTACTTAGCGGTGGCGTTTGTTTCATTGATAAGACGCCAACTAAATTCTCTGACATATCAAGCAGATGACCCAACGCACACCCCTATTGCAGGCTGTATACATATAGTAATGGTCGACAGTGACCCCCCCACAGCAATCCCAGGAGTGGCAGACAGGAGAACGAGTCGGCCGAGTTCATTTCCAGTTTTTATGAATGGAAAGTCATCGGGGTTTTGTGAAACCCACAACGCTGACTCCATGGGATTTAAAGGGTTAAAGGGTCGAAAGGGGTCTAAACTTTTTCAAACGAAGGATATTCAAATGTCGAACTTCTTAGTATAGTCACATCTTTGAAAACTGGAACCAAGGGAAAGCACAAATAAATTAGCTATTCCGATCTCGACTAACTAATTTTAAAAGGTTGAAACATTCCGTACGAGGAATATCTCAATGAGCCACTTCCAATGTAGTCCCAATTATAATATTTGGAACAAAAGCCAAACTATGGGTGGGGAACATCGCACAACTTTCAATTACACTATAATACTGATACACTAAGATACTGATAAATACTGGTCATTTACCGTTTTTATATCTTCATCATTCATTTATAGTCCGAGAGGCGACTGCAATTTTTGGACCTCATCGAACATCATTCTGAATTTTTTATAGAGATTGGAGAAAAGTGAGTAGATTAGGAATCCACTGGTCTGCCGTGGCAAAAATGTCCGAAACTGATCAAAAATCGACTTGGATTGAGTTGAACTAAAATCCGATTGCCAAATATGTCATAACTTGCCAAAAAGAGAACAAACTTTTCCGTCTGGCAACCCTGCATTTTGATTTTCAATGAGAAAAAGCGCAAACGATTTTTGATCTCTGGCTTGGAAAATATGTATCTTTTAAAAGTAAGCCAAATTGGCGACATCCGTGACGTAATGTTTATTGCCAACTTGGCTCCCTTTTAATAGATGCAAGTAGACCGTCGCCAGATATCTGAATCGTCTGCAACCTTCTTAATTGAAAATTAAAGAGTGAGGGTTACCAAATAAAAAAAAAAAGCTCATTATTTGGCAAGTTATGGCTCATTTGGCAATTGGATTTAGTTCAACTTATTAAAAGTCGATTTTTGACCAGTTTCGGCCATTTTTGCCACGGCAGACCAGTGGATTCGTAATCTACTAATTTTTTTCTAATTTCTATAAAAAAATCAGAATGATGTTCGATGGGGTCCAAAAATTGCAGTCGCCTCTCAGTCTATTAGCAAAAATGGCCAGTTTGGCGATATTTTTTTGTGATAATTCTTATACGGGTTTTTTTTTTTTTTTTTTTTTTTTTTTTGATGAGGTATCGAATCGTTGATGAGGTATGCTCAAAGAAAGAGAACTCTGTGTTAAAGGCATTCGTTTTTCAATATTTTGAGACATTAAATCATGTTTACGGGAATTTCGGATGTTTAGAACACCTTAAGAGACATTACCACAGCGATTTTTATCAAAATCGTTAGAGCCATTTTTTAGCAAGCATTGAAAACGTGAGTTTTTTCAATGGCAACTACCTTATGCGCATGCGCGATTTTGATAAAACTTTAATGGTGGTTCTCAAAGTCACCACTAACTCACACACAACACATTTAAATATCCTAGGTCAATTTGTTCGGGAGTTATGATGACTGCGTACACACAGACATACATTTTTTCAAGAAACCTTTTTGGAAATCAGGATGTTCCAAATCGTGGAGAAGTGCAAAAACAAATCGAATTTTTTGTTTGTTTACCTATTGCTATACTTGCATTACACTATGCATATATATGGTTAATTGAAAGTAAATTTCACAGATCGAAATAGCATCAAACCTACGAAATATAAAATACATGACTGTCTTTTGAATAATGAAATGCGCATTTTAAAGTACAGGTATTTAGCTATACTAAACTTCAACTTAACTAGACATCACTTAGACGATAGATCGTCACAGTGCTCATAGGTATTTAATCCATTTTGGCGGCGTGAAAGCATAATTCTCGCCAAACCACAACCCTGTGGAGAACAAAATGCTGTAAGGTTTGGCGAGAATTATGTCTTCACTCCGCCAAAATGGATTAAATACCTATGAGCACTGTCACGATCTACCGTCTAAGTGATGTCTAGTTAAGTTGAAGTTTAGTATAGTACTGTATGTAGTTGAAAATGAAGCATTAGGGCAATGGGTCAGGAACAGATGGACGATGTTTCTTTTATAATGATTGTTTTTGATTTTTACTTTCAATTACCCATATCGGGTACTGAAAGTAAAAATCAAAAACAAATCGATTTTATTTTGCATTTCTCCACGTTTTGGAACATCCTGATTTCGCGTTTTGAAATATCCCAAACGATACTTTTTTGCTTAATTTTTATATCTTTGTCCATAAAGTGCATGTTTCAGTGTGGCTACACTGTTAAAAAAATTTGTCCACCATGCACCAAAATTTGGTTCCCATTTAGCTGCCACCAACATTTGGTGCTTAGTTTCGCGATTTAGTGGTGCTTACGGTCCGAGGTTGCACCATTAAATCGTGAAACTAAGCACCAAATGTTGGTGGCAGCTAAATGGGAACCAATTTTTGGTGCAAGGTGGAACAAAATTTTTAACAGTGTAACAAACCAATCAATGCATCTTTACAATTTTGTCAGGTACTGGGACCATAATCCAACTCTGATATTTCAATGAGAAACAGTCGAGCTTAACTATATTTATAACTATTCATAGACCAAGCTAAATAAGTACGATGATTTTTAATGCAAGGATACTTTTATAAACTCCTTAACGCAAAACATATTCTATTCTATTGCAGAAAAGTAAATAGTATATATTCCATACATGGTAACACTAACTTTTTATGGGTTCAACTTTAGACCCTGGAAACAAGCCAACATTGCGGTTTGCGGTTAGAACTGTGGTTTTGTGTCCCACGTTTTACATTTAGAAACGCCGTCTCATTGTATGGGTAAAATTTAACATTATTCAAATGGCAAGACCTTAAATTTTCTGTGTTTCTATGTATATAATTATAATGTTGTAAAAGAAGTTTTTACAAACGATACGTTCATCTGTCTAAGATCAACATCCCCAGGCAAAACAGTAAACGCTATAGATAAGTGGCCGAAAGATCTCTTCTAGATTAGTGCCATGCCAAAATTCTACAGGAAGTTAAGATCGGCTAAATGGAGACCGGAAGTCGATTTGCGATTCGTTAAACCTGAAGTATAATTGTGGTGATTTGACTGGACGTCGATTTTCAGACACAGACTTATGTGATATTTCAGATGGAAGTCATCGATAATATTGTTACAAAAATCGTCTGAATTGTAAATAGTGACGTATTTCTTTTAATGTTCTATTTTTATTTAATTTACTTTGTAAACAGCGACAATACAGGTTAGAAAAAAAGGTGGCAACATCTAAATCAATCGGGAAGTTTCGTGGCATTTCAACCACGCGATTGGTTAACAGGATTCTGCTAGAAATTTCTACCGCGAGCTTTTAAAGAGGCGAAAATGGAATCGTCAGTCGAACATCTTTTGATGTTCGGAAATCATCATTTTAAATACATCGGTTTGCAAAGTAGATTAATGAGACTAAATTTAATATCGATTTTTTTTTTTTATATAAAATTTTTTGTTTGGATTTTTTAAAGAAAGTTGTGAATTTGGATTTGTGAACAATTTGCTGACTTTGTGCGAAATGGATTGATGAATGCATATTAATCGTCCCCCCTGATGCTAAATCTAGATTACTACAAACCTACAGTTTTGAGAAAAACGCATTTGAATTTTTTTCTTTTTTTTTATATATATATAAAACTGTTTGTTCGGATTTTGCAAAGAAGTTGTGAATTTGGATTTGTAAACAATTTGCTGACTTTGTGGGAAATGGATTGATGAGTATATAGTAATCGTCCCCCTAATACCTAAAACTCGATAACCGCAAAACCATAGTTTTGAGAAAAAAGTATTCGAACATTTTCTTTTTTATATAACATTCTTTGTTTGGGTTTTGTAAAGAAAGCTGTGAACTTGGATTTGTAAACAATTTTCTGATTTTGTGCAAAATTAATTGATGAGAGTAAATTTAATGGTGACTGTTATTATATTTTTTTATAAAATTCTTTGTTCGGATTTTGTAAAGAAATTTGTGAACTTGGATTTATAAACAATTTGCTGATTTTGTGCAAAATTGATTGATGAGAGTAAATTTAGTGGTCAGTGCATACTAACCGTCACTTTAATGCTACAATTCGATAACTGCAAAACCATATGTTTTTTTTTTTTGTTTTTTTTTTGAGTAAAACTCATTCGAAATATATCTCAAGCATTCAAATCGTACTGCAGCTTGATGGATTTAATATAGGTAGAAGATAATGGGACCTTGATACAGTTATCCAATTGTAGCATATAATAAAGATAAGTAATTTATGACTGATCGTTCACATATTTAAAAAATGACAGTTTTTGAGTAGCATGATGTGACGATTAGATCCATTTTCATTAGGATGGATTTGTTGATAGAAAAAACTGGTAAACATGATATACAGAAATAATATAACTTTTAAAAACAAAAGTTTTGACATAAATTCTTTATATGTATTGCCAATTTTTATGTGCAATTTCAACTTCTTAAGCTCATATTGAGTGTTTATAGTGTTTGACCACTAAGAACAAAAGATCCATTTCAAACCGTTTACTAACTTCTCCCCCCCCCAAAAAAAAAAAAAGCTTGATTGAATACATTGTCATCTAAAACTAGTCAACGATCTATGAAAACTGATAAATCTGTCGTAAAGCAAAAAAAAAAAATATATATCTATTATTTATTTTGATTAAAACAATTTTGGTAATAGGAAAGCGTTTCAACACTGATCGGTCCTATGGAATGTATTAGTATTCCAAAGCGATTAAGCAATTACAGAAGCTTGTGTGAAAGCGACATTTTAATGAGAGTGAATGCCTCTCAAAATTTGTTAGTATTCATTGTCATCAACATCCAACATCCAATCTTTTTGCCAAGTTTCGGACCGATTGGATTACGGAAAGTCCTTATATTCGGCCTCCTCAGATTTGTACCTGCAGTAACACACACACACACACACACACACACACACACACACACACACACACACACACACACACACACACACACACACACACACACACACACACACACACACACACACACACACACACACACACACACACACACACACACACACACACACACACACACACACACACACACACACACACACACACACACACACACACACACACACACACACACACACACACACACACACACACACACACACACACACACACACACACACACACACCGCAATCTGAAAAAGTGTTAGGCTGCACTATTCACACTGCTAAAAATTTGGATGCAACTTTCACCAAAAATTAGTTCCAATTTAGCTGCAACCAGCATTTGGTGCTTAGTTTAACGATTTAATGGTGCTATCTCGGACCTTAAGCCCCATTAAATCGTGAGACTAAGTACCAAATGTTGGTTGCATCTCAATGTGTACTAATATTTAGTGCAAGGCGGAACAAAGTTTTGAACAGTACATCAAAGGGATCATAGGGCACTATTTCATGCTGGAAACGATAAACCCATTCCGATATATTCAGATCTTACAGCAATGTGTTGCCACTTTTCAATATCGCAACCAATTTTGCAAACCGGTAGTATTTCCAATTCAATACCCGCCTATATAACATACCACCGGTGTCTTCTTTCTGTTTCTCACCAATTCCATACCAGGCTATACAACATACCACTGGTCTCTTCTTTCTGTTTCTCACCAATTCCATACCAGGCTATACAACATACCACCGGTGTCATCTTTCTGTTTCTCACCAATTCCATACCAGGCTATATAACATACCACCGGTGTCTTCTTTCTGTTTCTCACCAATTCCATACCAGGCTATACAACATACCACTGGTCTCTTCTATCTGTTTCTCACCAATTCCACACCCTCCTATACAACATACCACTTATGTCTTCTTTCTGTTTCTCACCAATTCCATACCAGGCTATATAACATACCACCGGTGTCTTCTTTCTGTTTCACACCAATTCCATACCAGGCTATATAACATACCACCGGTGTCTTCTTTCTGTTTCACACCAATTCCATACCAGGCTATACAACATACCACTTATGTCTTCTTTCTGTTTCTCACCAATTCCACACCCTCCTGTACAACATACCACTTGTGTCTTCTTTCTGTTTCTCACCAATTCCACACCCTCCTATACAACATACCACTTATGTCTTCTTTCTGTTTCTCACCAATTCCACACCCTCCTATACAACATACCACTTGTGTCTTCTTTCTGTTTCTCACCAATTCCACACCCTCCTATACAACATACCACTTGTGTCTTCTTTCTGTTTCTCACCAATTCCACACCCTCCTATACAACATACCACTTGTGTCTTCTTTCTGTTTCTCACCAATTCCACACCCTCCTATACAACATACCACTTATGTCTTCTTTCTGTTTCTCACCAATTCCATACCAGGCTATACAACATACCACTTATGTCTTCTTTCTGTTTCTCACCAATTCCACACCCTCCTATACAACATACCACTTGTGTCTTCTTTCTGTTTCTCACCAATTCCACACCCTCCTATACAACATACCACTTATGTCTTCTTTCTGTTTCTCACCAATTCCACACCCTCCTATACAACATACCACTTGTGTCTTCTTTCTGTTTCTCACCAATTCCACACCCTCCTATACAACATACCACTTGTGTCTTCTTTCTGTTTCACACCAATTCCATACCAGGCTATACAACATACCACTTATGTCTTCTTTCTGTTTCTCACCAATTCCACACCCTCCTGTACAACATACCACTTGTGTCTTCTTTCTGTTTCTCACCAATTCCACACCCTCCTATACAACATACCACTTATGTCTTCTTTCTGTTTCTCACCAATTCCACACCCTCCTATACAACATACCACTTGTGTCTTCTTTCTGTTTCTCACCAATTCCACACCCTCCTATACAACATACCACTTGTGTCTTCTTTCTGTTTCTCACCAATTCCACACCCTCCTATACAACATACCACTTGTGTCTTCTTTCTGTTTCTCACCAATTCCACACCCTCCTATACAACATACCACTTATGTCTTCTTTCTGTTTCTCACCAATTCCACACCCTCCTATACAACATACCACTTGTGTCTTCTTTCTGTTTCTCACCAATTCCACACCCTCCTATACAACATACCACTTATGTCTTCTTTCTGTTTCTCATCAATTCCACACCCTCCTATACAACATACCACTTATGTCTTCTTTCTGTTTCTCACCAATTCCACACCCTCCTATACAGCATACCACTTATGTCTTCTTTCTGTTTCTCACCAATTCCACACCCTCCTATACAACATACCACTTATGTCTTCTTTCTGTTTCTCACCAATTCCACACCCTCCTATACAGCATACCACTTATGTCTTCTTTCTGTTTCTCACCAATTCCACACCCTCCTATACAACATACCACTTATGTCTTCTTTCTGTTTCTCACCAATTCCACACCCTCCTATACAGCATACCACTTATGTCTTCTTTCTGTTTCTCACCAATTCCACACCCTCCTATACAACATACCACTTATGTCTTCTTTCTGTTTCTCACCGTATCACAGCTATGTCCATTTCAAACTTAGAGAGTCCTTTCTAAAAGACTATCTTTCTTCAGCAAAAGATTTTCCATAATTCTGATTCTTTTCAAAAAGCTTTTTTCCCCGGAATCTTCAAGCCTCAATCTGTGTCTCCGTGTCGTCGTCCAAAACACACACACGTTTTTTTTCTTCAGTGTTGCCGAAATAGAAACTCTCAGCGAGTTTATTCTTGAGAAGAGCTGGAATTCCTTAGCTTCTAACAATAATCTCCCCACCCACCTTTCCGAACGATGCCACTGTTGCCAACTACAACAACAATAATAATAATAACAACGGAGAACAACTTAGCATGGAGCTCCCCTTGCCCTACTCATGGGTGATAAGATAGGAAGGTAAACAATTGTATTTCTTGGTATAACGTATGATGTAAGATTTTTAATAATATTTTTCTGGACCTTATGCTTCAACAAAATGTAATGGTGCACGAAAGCATTGTAACATACTGAGCATGAAGACACCAAAAAGCATTATAACTCATTGAGTTAAAATGCTAATGTTATAAAAAAAATAACATTAGTGTTGAGTATCACCTAGATAATAATCTTTTACTCTATTTTTATTGGAAAACTCCTCACGAATATGGGAATTTTATTAAGGTGTACATATACAATTGAGATGATTTTCTTTAATTTTTAGTTAATAATTTCAAACTTTTTGGCAGTATATCAGTATTAAAAATGATGCATTTATATATGTAAACTTTATTTTTCCGTCAATTTTTTAATCAGCTAATTGCAATTTAAGTGACTAATTAGGACATTATTAGAACATACATAAACACACTTGTAATTAACTTAGAGGTATGATTTTTACTGCAAATAAAAGATATTATATTGACGCATGTTCCTATGAAGAATTTTGAATTTGGCTGCAATATTTATTTAATTATAAATTTTTAAATAAAAAGTTAAAAAAAATACATAGTTTTTAACAAAAAATTAAGATTAAAATATTCATAAAAAATGTGTCTATATCAATATATGTTAGATTCTCCATAGAAAACACATTCACAACTTGTGTCTTCAAAACAAAATTACAATTTTGTAAATCGGACTATTTATTATGAAGTTATGATCGTCGGCGTAAAGTCATATAACACCAAAATGTCATTCTTCAGAAAACGCGCTTAAAGTTAACTACACTAATGAACGTGATACAAAACAGATTCACAAAACCCACTGTAATTTAAAAAGTAAATTGAGTCTCAGAAAGAAAATGGTATTATTTTAAAGGTTATGAATTCGGGAATATTTTAAAACAAAAAAAAAAAAAAAAAAATGCCGACTTGAGTCAAATTTTAAAATTCCTAATGTATATGTATACCTTAAGAAAATGATTTTCACTAGGTGTGGTTACTCAAGACGAATGATCTTATAAAAAGGGCTAGTATGCATTCATCAATCGAAAATAATACGAGTTTTATTTAACACAAAAATATTTATTTACTCTAAACACAGAGTAAGTTTCATATAAAGAAAGGATTTATGGAAGTATATGACCCTAACTCAACTAAATTAGTATACAGCAAAATCTAACAGTAAATTAATAAGTGGCAAATTTCAAATATAAGAAAAACAAAACTTGACTGTTAAGATGTTGGAAATTAGGAAATACACTTACTGGAGTCAACATCATTGCATCTGCTGCTCTCATAAGGGCCATCCTCATCTTTCGTCTAGCCCGTGGTCCTTCTCTTTCGGGGTATAACACCAAGAAATATTTTTCTGGGTATTACGATAACCCTCTCAATACCTCCCCTTTCCTATCACTCCCGTATTTATATACAAAGAATGAATATTCCTCTGAACCTTGGATCTAGCTTCCCCCTTTTCCCACGATTATTACTGATCTTAATTCTAATTTCAAAAATAGCTCCCTCAACTGTGAAAAGTTTAAAGAAAGAATCGGAATTGGTTTATAAACTGCTCCACGGGGAGTTGGAATTTAGGCGCCAAAGCTCTGAAACGCAACATCAAGATAGACTTTATAAAACTCGCAAGGCAATTTAGAATACACTTAAAAATGTTGTTTTACCTTGCACCAAAAACTGGTTCCCGTTTAGCTGCAACCAACATTTGGTGCTTGGTTTCACGATTTAATGAGGCTTAACTGTCCGAGATAGAACCATTAAATCTTGAAAATAAGCGCCAAATGTTGGTTGAAGACAAACAGGAACCAATTTTTGGTGCTAGGTGGAACGAAATTTGTTACAGTGTAACTAGGAAAAAAATTAGGGAATCATTGCAGTTTCAGACAGCTTTTGAAAGCGGATGTTGAGATTCATCTTCTATTGCTCACCTCAAAACTAATCTTTTTGGACTTAGATATTTCTAGACTTCAACTCTTGTACATATCAATAATTTTACGAATTTTTGTATATTTGAAAATATTTCGTACTGTTAATTTTGTAAATAGCAACATTTATGTACATCTCGCATAAGGCACTGCAATAGTTCGTCTTAAGTTGGCTTCCCTGCAATATGGGTCTTAATGCTTGATAACGAGTTTTACAGATGCAACGCTGGGAAGCGAGTTTTACAAGGAGCAGGGCATTTAACATTATGGTAATGGAAATCTCGCCAAATTGGCGAGATAGAGCCAAGTTGGCGACGGTTTTGGTGACTAATTTTTGTCTCCAAATTCGACGAGAAATAGCCAAATATCGCCAAACTTGGCGACCATTTGGCAACATTTTCGATCCCCATGTACATGTATAGGACTTTTCGACTACGACCTGGAAAGTTCTCCAAATATCTACCTCTAGAAGTTTCACGAAGGTTTAACTTTCCTATATAAGCCGGGCAGTAGTCGAGTCAGTGAGTGAGTTGAGTTCGTTAGTTGACTGGAATTACTGAGTTAGTTAAGATACTGACTGAGTGGAGTACTGACTTGGTTGTCTGTCAGCGAGCATTCAGAGAGTTCCGAAAGCGAACTGTATTGCATTGTCTTTTGCGGCGATTTAGCAGATGTGTGTCAAGTTTAACTGCTGTTTGTGCTCTACTGTTGTGTATAGACCTGTATTGAGTCTGCTAGAACGAGAAGTTCTGGAGTTGTAAAGGAATCTGTGAAGAGTTATATCGGAATAAATTTCTGCAAGTGTTAATCTGCTTTTGGCTTCAAATCTTTCGAACCCATCCACGCAACAATATAGTTTTGTTCAACGAGGGGTTTCTTCAGTACATCAAGAAAATGCTAGAAGACATTTTAGGAACACGGAAATGTTCTTCAACCCAAACGGCACAAGCCTAATCGAACAAAAAGAAATCTTAAGCGTGAACTTGGAATCCGTGTCCTCTGAGACTGTCAAAGCAATTAGTTATGTAATTATTTATCTCATTGTCTCCCGGCTCGTTTAAAAAAAAAAAAAAGAGGTACCCGCCTTTCTCTGTCGCCTTGTCTGTGTTCTAACAAAGTCTTCATCACCGTCGCCAGCCGATCTTTTAGACAGGAACCTATTTATCATTAAAAGCACATTTCTATGGACCACCCTTTGTCTTCTAGACGTAACGCTTCGCAGGTGTCTTCCCTTGTGACTTACTAAAAGAGAGAAGAAAGTTGGCGACAAAAGTAATAAAAAAATAATGCCAAAATTAATGTTGATTATGCATCATTATGCATATTGGTGCGGTGCGTGGAGATACTTTGTTAAAAGAGTGATACGCAGTTCGGTATTTATTAAGAAGTTACGGGAGAATAAACCGAGCTGTTGTCATTACGAGAAGATATTTTATTCTGAACAAAAACACATGAAAG